>VCCN01001005.1:2296627-2310237 GCA_006491835.1 Architeuthis dux | reverse complement strand
CCCCCCTACATATCACATCCGGTGCTTGCATTTCTTGTGTTCTTGGGATGGCCTCCTCTTGACCTTGTGACCTCCCTTTGAACTTTGTACACGCTTTTATCTCTCTGGCCATGCTTATGGAATCCCATGTTCATTGCTTGTTCCTTCCTGATGAATCGTTCCTACAAGCTATTAATGTTGACACTCGTTCTGCTGATTGAGTTATCTGCACATAGTATATGAGCAGATTCTTTCTGCCCATACTCAAATATTTTGATTGAATAAATCAGGGCTCAGAATTAACATTCGGAAGAGCACCTTGCCAATGTGCTTAAAGTATAAAGTATACAACGGTTGCATAATACCAGCCATGACTTACGGATGCGAAACCTAGAAATTAACAAAATGAGCTGAAAACCAATTGAGAATAGCACGGAGCCATGGAAAAAGCAATGCTAGGGATAACTTTAAGAGATAGAAAAAGATCAACATGGATCAGAGAGAGGACTAGAGTGAAAGATATTATACAAATAATTAAGTAACTAATTAAATAACTAAATAACCGGTCACTTAGCAAGAAGAAATGACAATAGATGAGGGAAAAGATTAACCGACTGGTGCCCATGGGACAGTAAATGCAGTACGAAAGGAACAAGATTGAAAAGTTTGCCTGTAAGACGTGGCAGAGGTTAGCACAAGATAGGTCGTCATAGAAGGAGATGGGGAAAGGTTGTTGTCCAGCAGTGGACTTATAACGGCTGATGATGATTGCTTGAAGGGTGGAGGAGAAGACCGAGTAAATGAACAAGAAAATATCCATATATATTTTACACAGGGACAACAAAAGGACTACTTTGTTCATTGTATTTGTCAGTTTTCCTTGCCTCGCAAAAGATTATATATTTCGGTAGAAATTGAACTATAAGCTTCACAGGTACCAGTCCAGTCTTCTAGCCACTTGACTATCACCTAAGGACTAGTCAACAGACAGTTTGATAGAAAGACAAGCAGGTTATTTGAGTTAGGTTATGTGGAAAAAAGATTGAGGAAAGATAATGTGATTGTGTTAGCTCCGAGCTATTCCAGGCGAATGGAAAGGGGAGGTAACTCTATCAGCAGATCATTGACTTTGGGCGATGAATCTAAATGCAAGTCTTAGTGAAGGTAGGATGGGGTGGGGGAAATCCAACTAATGATTAGAGCCAAAAGACCTGCTTGCTTCACTGGCTTGACGCAAGCTCCTTACTATGTAGACAAAATAGTCTATACTCTGGAATTTGGATAGCCTTGAACAGAAATGAGGAAAAAAGTCTAAAAATAATACTAGATATATTTATGTGATTTAGCTAGGCATGGCTCATATGGTGTTAATGTGGGCTCTTGAGCAACAATGTTGATGTAAACATAGTTCTACTGAGATACTGTCTGTAGTTCTGAGAAGGGTCATTAACATTCAAAGAGTTTTTCGGACAATTGAACTCCTTCTTGTTTGTGTTGTGTGGTAGTAAAAGAAATCAAAGATTGATGATTCAAGGGTTAAAACATGGGTCGCAAATCCAGGGTCCAATGCAGGGGTCGCAAAAATCCAGAATCCCAAACAGGGTTCACAAAAATCCAGAGTCCAAAACGGGTCGCGAATCCAGGGTTCAAAGCAGGGGTCGTAAAAATCGAGCTCCCATCTGAAAAAGCAATGGCTTTTTGTAGCCCAGGGACGTTCATGATTGACCAGAAGAACAAAAATTAGCATATGTCTCTATCTATAAAAAAGGCTTCGTTTTTTAGCTTAATTTTTTCCTTTCTACAGACAGCACACACCACACGTAGTCACTTGGATCGCTGAGGTATGTCGCCACCTTCTTCTTCACCACAACGTTTCGGCCAATCCATTCTACTGCCTTCTTCAGGTGTACTATCTGAATGTTATGGTGGTATACAAAAGGTTTTTTTTTCTCTCCAATGGTAGCAATGCTTATCATGTGTTATTCAGGTGTTTCCCTTTCCCTTCCTTGTTAGGTCTGGATTTCCCTGCAGAGTCCTTTCGGGATTGCCACCAGCTGTCTTGTTGCATTCTCTTTAATCTCATTCACGGTCTGAAATCTCTTTGGGGAAAAGCCAGAAGTCACAGGGAGCCAAATCTGGCAGACCTAGGTGATTTAATGTTTTGCTGTACAAGACGTGAAGAGTGATCAGCTCGCTCATTGTGAATACAATGGTCACCCAGTACACAAACTGCCATCTGCGTAGGAGAGTGTCTATTCACGCATGCTCTGTAAGGTCCCCTCTGATTGGTTGCCAAGTTACATCAAGACCACGCAACCAGTTCTCAAGATATGCAAAAGGGCTGGATACTTTCCAGAGAGAATTTGTATATGGTCACTCTCTTTTCTAAAGATTTGTTTTGCCTCAAACTTAAATCTAATTTGGCAGTATTTGGTTTTAGCCTACCAGGCACAGTTTGTGTGGTGATGTACAAATCATAAAGGACTTGTCCAAAATTCAGGCAACCACACAGGTTAAAAAACAGCCTGACCCTGTTATCTTAATGGCTGCAACTGAAATGGTCATGTCATCGATTGTTTAGATGTGTATGAGACTATAGTTGCATTCTCTGACAAATCATTAAAAAAAAGTTAAATTTGTAACCACACCCCCTCAGATCTTAATGAAAATTGGCATGCTAAGTGAGTTTTTGCTCAAAATTCCAATTGGGGGAGGGGCTATGTGAGGTGCTGGCTGGCTGGCTGGCTGGCTATCTATGTGTCGCACATACAGACCGCACCAATGGAGGTAGAGGGCTGAAAATTTTAACATTTACTCCTTATGTCTAGAAAAAATCTCCCCCAAATAAGTTTTAGTGGGTGGTTCAATTTGCAATGTAAGTTTATACTAAATTGGTTCCTTAGTTTGTGTCGGGCAGCGTTTATGTTTGTTTTTTAAAAAATGACCCCCTCAAATTTGAACATTTTGGTGAACTACCCTATGTTTACAAGTCCATGACTCTGATCATAATTAAGCCAGAACCCTGGGGCTTGTACCATTGGATAGAGAATACTCAGCACTACAATAGTGCTCCTATGCAGTTTCAATTAGGATGTCCCTAAAAAAGGTTATAGTAATTTAAGTGGCGGGGTGACCCTGCAGCCAATCACATTCTAGAAATCTTTTTCCTCCTAAACTTTCCACAGGTACCCTCTGTCATATGTAACTATTCTAGTTTTGTGTTTGTTTTGCTCTTTATGGGCAAATAAGGTGTAGTACAACACTGGTTGTACTTCTTCTTCTTCACGCCGAGAGAGAGATGATAATGTCTCTTTCTGGGTCTGTTGACGGGAGCTAAACTTTCTGTGGAAGGAAATTAATTTCAAAGGAAAGGCTCTCCCACATGGGTGGAGAGAAAAGATGACAAAATTCAGGTTCTTCAATTGGAAATCTGGGGTTTTATTTCCGTCAATATAAGAGTCTTCTCTGGGCCGGTTCGCGGGTCACTTTGAGGTACGGAATTCTGTTTCATTTAGTTTTCTAAATGAGTTGTTCACTTTTCTGAATTACTAAGAAAATCAATGGTTGTTCCTCCTTCTTCCACCCGTCCTGGTGAAAGAGCCTGCTGCTGCCGGATTCAAATCTAAAACTGCTAACTCTTCTAACCGGCTCTCTCTTCCCTCACCCCTGACGGGCAGGGGGCCTCTTTGTGCGACCTGTCACTAACGGCTTCAGATCTCAACTTCCCCTATTTTCAAATCTGGGCCCCTTTTAACGGTAAAACGATCTGGGTTTTTGATCACGTATGCCAAACGCACGAACACAGGGTCCATTTCGTTACAGAGGCTGAACATTACCCATCTTTACAAGTTAAAAAACTGGACATTGTAAAAATAACAACTTTTAAAAATGGTGCATTGGGCACTTATTATGCGCAGCCACTCATATCTTTCTGACCATTGGTCAGTGCTTCCTCTGCCGATTCCTTCTCTGTCATGTAATATCGATGCCTTGGTGTCTGATTGGCCTGTGCCAGAACAAAGGTCATGTGATGATTCAAATTAATCAACAGTCAGTAACGGTCTTATCTTCCTTTTTACTCAGATGATTGCTCAAAACAACAACAATCTGTTCTTGTTGAGGCTGCATCTTCATTTGATACCAGTTAGAAACCATCGACCAAAACTGTCAACATAGGTTTCTTCTGTTTTTGAGAGGTTCTGTCTGGCTGGCTATCTATGTGTCATGTATACAGGCTGCACCAATGGAGCTAGAGGGCTGAAAATTTTAACTTTTACTCTTTATGTCTAGAAAAAATGTTTTCTTTTTTTTTCTTTTTTAATCCCCTCATAAATAAGTTTTAGTGGAGGGTTCAATTTTCAATGTAAGTTTATGCTAAATTGGTCTCTTAGTTTTTGTCAGGCAGCGTTCACGCTTGTTTTTTAAAAATTTGGACTCTTTTAGTGATCACTGCCCAACAAAAGTAACTTATTCATTGATCACCCCCACACAGCATTCTGCCAAAAGATGTTGGTCACATGATGGTTTCTATTGAGTGACTAACCAGACCTGTTCCTTAATTAGTTTTATTATCTTTATCTTTGTTTGTTTTTTGTTTTTTTTGTTCCAGCAATAAAAAAAAAAACAATAGAAACCGTCACATGACCAATGTCTTTTGGCAGCATGCCATGTTGGGGGTGATCAATTTTTTAAAAATTGGAAAAGGGTTATCAATGAATAAGTTACTTCTCTCGCCCTTTGTTGGGTAGTGATCACTAAAACAGTCTTAATTTTAAATAAACAAGCATGGCACAAAATAGGGATCAATTTAGCATAAACTTACATTGCAAATTGAACTCCCATTAAAAACCTACTGAGTGGTGAGGACATTGTCAAAAAAAGACTTTTTTTTTTTCTAGACATAAGGAGTAAATGTTAAGACTGACTTGAAAACAGAAGAAACCTATCTTGACAGTTTTGGTTGATGGTTTCTGACTACATATCAATATCAACCCCCTCAAAGATGTGACACGCAATGTCATACAGTGTCGTCCGAGGTGATCAATGAATAAGTTACTTCTCTCGCCTTTAGATCACTAAAAAAAGTCTGAATTGTCGAAAACCAAGAAGACACAAACTAGTGATCAATTTAGCATAAACTTGCATTGCACATTGAACACACACTAAAAACCTATTATGGTGAAATTTTCAAAAACTGAAAATCTTTTCTAGACATAATAAGGAGTAAATGTTGAAATTTTCAGCCCTCTAGCTCCATTGGTTTGGCCTGTACGCATGATACATACATAGCCAGGCAGACCAACTTGAAAATAGTTTTGAGAAAGGTCATTAATATTCAAATAGTTCTTCAGACGATTGAACTTCTTGTTGTTTTAGGCCAAAGAATTGATCGGCTGAAACCTTGTGTTAACAACGAGGTGTTCAATCGTCTGAAGAACTATTTGAATGAAAAAAACCTATGTTGACAGTTTTGATTGATAGTTTCTAAAAAATGGTGGAATTGTCTACGATTCTGTTATGTTTGTTTTGTTTTTTTTTTGTGTTTTTTTTTTTCCATTGAAATTTCATTAATCTTTTCCTTGTATCCAATTGGGTATTTTATCTTTTTATCCATAAACCATTAACTTATCCAAATGTAGCAGTAATATAAGCTTCAACTATTTACAATTGGTATCTTGTATATATGAAGGGGGGGGGGTGTAATGGGTACACGCATGGAACATTTCCAGTTTCAGTCAGGACTGTTTGTGTTCACTTTGCACTAATGCCTTTGGAAGGGCATGAATCCACTTATCCCTTCCAGCTATGAGTAAAAGAGTAGGGCAGTTGGAGCCCTTTAGCCATGTAACGGCAATCTAAGAGAAGGTTACCCCAAGTCTGAGTAAAGGAGGAAGGATGGCAACTCCACCCTGTAAAAAAGAAACGACTTGTTGCTGAAACCGCAGATGTGGCCCAATGCTCCACAGGGAACCCCCAGGAACTGATGATGAATGAATAGGAACAACGCAGTTCATAGATTCAAGTGTCAAAAATCTTGTGCTCGTGAGAAAGTCTTTTGGACCGTCCTGAGAAAAAAAAATTCCTGACTATATATAATCAGCAAGTAGGTTCGGCCATGTTTCGAAAAGAGAGACCATTACATTTTCAGTGATTTCAACCATTGCCTGCTATGGTGGACCAATCGCGTACAAATCTGTTTGTTTTTTTTTGTTTTTTAATAATACAAAGACCAATGGCGTACATTTTATTGTTTCTTCTATTATTTTAGATTTTTAAAAAATAATTTTAATAAAACAGACACATTTCCAGCCTCTCACAACATTGGATGAGGGATTGAACTTTCGTGGTTTAAAGTCATTTATCAGTCTCCTAGACTGGTTGCCAACCCAGGCTGGAGAGCCCAGTCTGCCTTGCTATTTACCCATAGCTGGGGGTGGGGGGAGAAGAGATGGATTCATGCTTTATCCAAGGGCATTATTACGAAGTGAATGCAAACTGTCTCAGCTGGAGTTTTGGCTTAGTTTGCCAATTATGTTTTCCGTGCCGCTAACTATTAGGCCACCCACACGTCCTACCTGTACTTGTGAAATCCAGGATTGCCACGCTAGATAGTTGATGGTAAAGTTAAATTTCAAACTCAAAGCCTGGCTTTTAACAGGAGAATGAACCTTGGTAGTCAATACTCTGTGTCCGAATTGCTCACTTGAGCTCTTCTGTATCCGTCCAAGATGGTCACTTGTGCTCCTCTGTGTCCGTCCGAGATGGTCACTTGAGCTCCTCTGTGTCCGAGATGGTCATTTGAGCTCCTCTGTGTCCAAGTTGGTCACTTGAGCACAGTGTTGTTCAAGCCTAAAATTACTGTGACTATTACTTTGACAACTTTAAAGACCTTGCAACCAAAGCTTATTAATTTGGAGGGCAACAATGATTGGTGTACTTGACTGATTGACCATTTGTCATAGCTAGTAACAATGACTTTGCTTAATTGTAGAGGAAGAGCAAGAAGGTGTGGAATGTGCCTGTGGGTTGGGTAGTCGGTAGGAAGGAGATGTTTAGTGCTGTGGTATGAATAAAAAGATTTTTTTTTTTTTTTAAAAACCACTAATTGTTGCTTATATCAACACTTTGTGTGTTCTGTTTCCTTGGAGACAACAATCCTGAAAATGTTTAGACTTCATATCACTTACTGTTTTTTTTTACTGCTTATCTCAAAAACTGTTTGTTTTTTGCTTTTTTGATTCTTTCTGTGTTATCCATTAGTAAAGTGATATGTTTGTGGATGCACAAATACACGTGTGTATGTGTGTGTGTGTGTACACGGATTTTGTGTATATTTTGCAGATAATGTCTATAAGTATGTGGGTATAAATTGTGAGGGATATATGCATTTTTGTATGCACCATACTTGTAAAAAAATGCATGTCAATGTATAAGTATCCTACAAGTACTTTCCTAGGTTTGTAAATATATACTAGCTTGGGTATCCAGTGTTACCCAGTCAGTGGGTGGAGGGGAGTAATCAATACTGAAAGGTCATGTAGTAAATTCTAACACTTCTACAGTACTCTACTTCTCAAAGTAGGGAATGCAGCCAGAATTGACAGTTTTTAAAAATACTGAACTATCCTATGTTCATCCTGGGGTCAAATTACCCATGTACACAATTTTGCAGCTGTCTAAAATGACCTGACCCTATATTGATCTTTAGGGGTCACCAGGGGTCAGTGTCACCTATCCTATATTCATCCTGGGGTCAAGTTACCTGTATACACAAATCTTCAGCTTGTAGGATACAACTGTTTGAGTCTATAAAATATAAAGTTAGAAACAAAGAAACATTCACTGTCTTTATAGTGTGTGTGTGTGTGTGTGTGTGTGTGTGAATTGACACATGTATTTATGACTAGCTATACCTGTGTTTATTCTTGTGTGTGTGTATATATATATATATACGTGTGTGTGTGTGTGTATACTTTGATATCTTAATGTATCTCTCTTTATAACTATATGCATAAGATATACATGAGTATAAGTAGTTACATAGATGTAAATGTACTCTCAAAGAAGCGTGCGCGTGCGCACACACACACATGTATATAAAAACACCTCCTCCTTGACAAACCTAATATATCTACATATGTCTGTATATACAAACATAAATACATGCATATCATTATTGACACTCATAGATCACACACCGATAAGTATATACATGCCTATACTTACACTCTCACATGGACATAAATAATTACTTTGGAAACTTTCTATTGATTGGACGGATGCTGGAGTCTACTAGAGATTCTTCTTAGAAACAGTGAACATCTTTGGTTCCATAAAGGAGAGTTCCAGAAAGATGAAAGAAGATGGAGAGTAAGGTGTGATCGCATTTTCAGGTTTCGGTGGAACCAAGTACTTACCTGTAATCGGCCTTGCATGTCTTGGAGTTGTCAAGTTGCCAAAGTTGCCATCTCTTTCCTTTATAGCATCTCTGTCAACTGCTCGATGAGCCAAACCATCTACCCACTCATACCCGATGTTGGCATCAGAGCTTATCTGTTAAGGAGAGTGCGTCTTTGACCCATTGTACCTGAAGGTTATTGTATCAGTAATTATTAGGTGAAGTTGCACTCTCTGTAACCGACTGGTGTTTTTATCAGTAATTATTGGGTAAAATTCATTTGAGATATTTTGTTCCGGATCAATTGAATATCCATTGTCCAAATTGTTAATCTAAATTAAATTTTAAATTTTAACAAAGTGTGTTTTTAGTAGGTAATCCAAACCTTTCTGTTTACACTGTGAAAAGGGACCAAATACTGAAATTTCCTTCCAATTTAAATGTGCAAGAAGCTATTTTGATAAAATTAGTATGTAAACAAAATTTAATCTTTCCTCTTTATAGAGATACAATTCTTTTTCTTGTGTTATGAGTAGTTTTTATTCCACGTCACTTTAAATTACGTCACTATTTCAACGACGTTGCCTTTTTTTTTTTTGGCACTTGAAAAGCTTAGACTAACATGGTGATGTTTTTCAAACTTGTTGCACTCCAAGTTGTGTATCATGATGAGCACCACTCACATAAAAATAGTCCCATCTTAAAGAAAAATGGACACCCGTCAGTTTGGTAGGCTTAATGTAGAGTTTGAAGTTGTTTTTCACAAAATTAAATTGTAAGTTGAAAACTTTAGAGGAAATTTCAGTGAAATTCAACTCTTAACAAAATAAAAATCACATCACTGTGTAGAGCAATCACTTCGTTTCATATCACTGCTCTTTACACAGCGAAAAGTGACCAAATAGTGAAATTTCCTTCCAATTTAAAACTGCAAGAAGCTATTTTGATAGAATTAGTATGTAAACAAGATTTAATCTTTCCTCTTCATAAAGATACAATTCTTTTTCTTGTGTGATGAGTAGTTTTTATTCCACGTCTATTTAAATTATGTCACTGTTTCGACATGCGCATTTTTTCGGCACTTGAAAAGCCAAGACTTTCATGGTGATGTTTTTCAAGCAAGATACTAAAATTTTTCACATGAACTGAATGAAATGCTCCATGACAGTGCTCATCCCAAGCCTATCAGGTGACTGTGTGTACCGTGATGCGGGTACCTGCAACGTTTTCTGATGAAGAAATGAACCAGACTGTATCTCAGTTGAACAGATTTTATTCACCACTGACTTGAAATAAGGCATGGTTTCACTGGATTTCGTACGATCTCTATGGTCTGCCACATGTAGTCGTTGTCAGAGATATGCCGGGTTCTTAACTAGAGAGGAAGGGACAGTCACTGGCTAAAGTTTTGTAAGGGCGCGTGGAAGCAGTCGACTGTATCTAAGTCGGCGACCCGCTAGCTAAGGTCAAGGGCCTCTATTCAGGCTTAGTGGTAATTAAAGGAGACGACAGTTTCCAATTTCGTTCCACCAGGAAATTGACTGACGTCAGTTTCTGTTCTGATCTTTACAACAGAAATCAATCCCTTTTTATAATTTTCATGTGACTTTTTAGCCATGCCTTAGGGCGCGCCTTCTTTTTGGGGGTTACTTCCTTCGGACATCTGTCTCCATCCGACTCTGATTTCTAAGTTGAAATGACCAGCTCTGAGAATTGCTAATCTGTTTTTAATGACCAGCTTTTTTCTCGATCGTGAGAAAATTTTTAACTCATAGTTTTTTTTTGCTACAATGCTTTTCGCTGACCATTACGTAACATGTGTCTAAGCTTAGAGAATTGGGATATGAAGTTTTGCAGAATCCTCCATATTGATGTAGAGTTTGGTCATAAATAGTACCTGATAATATCCGTTTTGATTGTGTAATGTTCCACTAGAACTAATAAAATCCTGCTACGTTTGGTTTAGAAGACAATTAACTTTCTATTAAAAAGAAATGTACTTATTTATGGGCAATACTGTCTGTATCCTGGTCCATGAACCGTTACTTCGCCGATGGTTATAAGTCAAGCACCTGCTGGGAGTAATTACTCATGGTAGGCAGTCAGTCGATCTTTATAAAGTACATTATCAACAAAACAAAAGCCTTCACTCACCGTAAATGTAGAAGAATTGGCAGTAGTATTTCTTCTCATCGTTGGGTTCTACATTTACGGGAGCAAAACATTCTGTGGAGAGGAATAAAAGATCTTGCTCATACCGGAGAAAAGGCTCTCCCACATGGTTGAACGGAAAGATGACAAAATTCATTATTTTCAATTGAAAATATGGGTTCGTTTTATAGCTTTGATTATGTGTTGGTTTGCGGATCACTAAGGGGCACTGAATTCTGCTGCAGCCAGCCAGTGTATTTCATTACATAAATCTACAAATATATTTTGATAAATAAAACTAAAAAGTTGCTAAACAAAGCCGTACTTTGGTTGATATTAGTTTTAAATGTTTCAGATTCAGAGCATTAATTAATCTTCATCAGAATAATTTTAGAAAAAAATTAAATTGATTTTAAATTCTTCAAAGCTTAGAGGATTGGGATATGAAGTTTTGCTGAATCCTCTATATCCACCTGATATTTCTCCTACAGATTATCATCTTTCAAAGCATTTTCAACTTGATATCCATAAGAGGTTCAATAATAGGGAAGCCATAATTCATGCTTTTATTGAATCTGTGACCGCTAAAGAATTCTATAGAGGTGGCATTATTAGGAAAAGGTTATTGCCTCAAATAGGTCATTTTGATTAAATATTTACCATATTTATTTTTATATCATCTTTCATCTTGCTATTACTATGTCATATGTAACAACCTAATACACAAGCACAATAAGGGAATATTATTTTCTGAGTTATTCAATTTGAATTAGTATAACCAACACCTGGTCATTCAGCTCAGCTTGTAAGCATTACACACGTCTTCTTTCTCACTCTCACTGTGTGTGTCTCTTTCCTTTCTAGGAACAGATTTGGCATTGAATTTCAACCAAACCTGCTCCACACACTTCCTGACTTTTTGATATCGTCTACAGTAGAGGAACCCGTATTAGAATCAAGGGTGTGCCTCCTTGTTACCCAGAATCTTATAAAAATAGCTGTTTTGCGGCTAATGTCAGTGTGATATGCTCTTCTCGTTCGGCTTTCTACAAAGACTTCTTTCTCTTCCGTCGTGCAAGAGCTTCTGCCAGAAAAACTGCAGGAATAACATTCAAGATAAAAACCAAAACATGGTTGAGTGGTTAAAAGCTTCATCATGAAATGGATACACACAGGAGTCTGCTGTGGTTGTCTGGTTGTGAGTTCAAGTAGCATTGAGAACATTTATTTTGGCATGTGTTGTTTATGTTGTATATATACATTTGTCAATTGAGAAATAAAAGGCAATTTACCATGAAACAATTACTCTCTTACTTACTGTTTCTGTATTGACACATGTGGCTTTCTTTACATAATTATATGCATTTTCTGCATTGACACATGTGGCTTTCTTTACATAATTATATGCATAAGGCCATATTCAGGGTTGCCAGATTGGGCTACATGAGGAGATAATCTGAACTTTATCTCCAAGACTTACCCAACACAGGCATTGGAATAACATTGAATTTGGAAATCGGGCTAGTCTGGAGGCAGAGGTTGAATACAAGCCTCTAATTCTAATGCCTGTTTGAGTAAGTCTAGGAGATTATTTCCCCTTTTAGCCCAATCTGGCAACCCTGGCCACATTTGGCACCACATTTCCAGCCAGCGTTGCCAATTTAGATTTTTTTTAAATTTAAAAAAAAAAATTTTTTTAAATTTCGAATTTCATAATTATACAAACTCAATAAATAAATACATATATAACTGTGGCTCATGCCACATTTTTGTTAATATTGTGTTCTTGTTGTTCTTCTTGTGGTAGCTGTGTGAAATTAGAATGCGTTTTGATTCGTAATCTGTTTAAGCGTGTTAAGAAAAGAAGACAGAACAAGATAACACGTGTGATAGGGTTGATTAGCCTGGTAAGAAGTGAGCCTTCCCCATTCCCACTTCTGGCTCCCGCTTTTTGGGACCGGAAACGGAATGGGGATTGCTGGGAGCTTTCCTCGGCATGTTTATTGATACAGATATATTTATATAAACATTATAGTTAACAAAAGAATTCATTGACCAGTTGCACTTTCTTTTCACTCTTCTTTAATAGGCCTTATATTATTCATGTTTTCAAGCGCTTTTGACCAGTGGGGACTTCCTGAGAAAGGCCGCTTTTTATAAATGCATTTTTTTTTTTTTAAATTATTATTATTAAGTGAGCTCCAAATTCGAAATATTGAAAGGAAAAAAAAATTAAATTGGCAAAGGTCAAGCCTACACTAAATGCCCTGCTTGACTTGGGTATGGCACTGTCATAGAGCATTTCATTCAGTTCATGTAGGACCTATTTTTGCAACTTTTTACCTTTGGTATGGTATAGTTGCTGTAGAAGTCCTAAAATTCCAGGAAGTGTTTGTCATTGTTTGTGTGTCATTGGTTTCTGTTGTCGATAATTCTTCATGTGTTCACACCAAATACTTTGTTGATGTTATCAGCAGCTTGGGCAGTATTATATCCTAATTTGAAATCCTACTTGAAAATCACTCTAACATCTTGGGAAGACACGATTTCTGGGCTCAAAAACCTCCAATAATAATGATTTATATTAATCACTGCTACCCACAATACTGGTTTATTGCTGGGTTTAGGTTATTCATGTGTTCTGACATTTATATCTATCTATCTATCCGGACTTAGCCCCGCCCTAACCGTTCAGAGTAGAAACTTGAAATTTTGCACACACACTCTCCTCAATGAGTAGGCAAAATGTTTTTTATTTTATTTTTTTGAAAAAGGGGTTTCAGTATGCAATGTAAGTTTATGCTAAAATTGGTCACTAGTTTGTGCCCGCTTGTTCTTTGAAAATTCCAATTTTTTAATTGATCACCCCTAACATATCATATGGGTGGCTGTGATTCATAATTTCCCTTGGAATGCTAGTCGTCATATATTTTTAGTAATCACAGCCCAACAAAAGGCAAGAGAAGTTACTCATTCATTGATCACCCTCTTTTCCAACTTTTTAATTGATCACCCCCCAACACAGGATATATGGTTAGCAGTGATTCATAATTTCCCTTAGAATGCTAGTTATTATTATTAT
>VCCN01001005.1:2220706-2239474 GCA_006491835.1 Architeuthis dux | reverse complement strand
ACCACTTCAAAATTACTACTACAATTACTTCTCCACATTTAGTAGTAAACAAACTTATAATGGTTTATTTAACAACATCGTAGCTACACTTGTTTTGCATTGCCGTAGATGTGAGAGGAAGCTACTAGATTTGTTACTCACGGACACCGAGTGAGAGAGAGAGAGGGGGAAGGAGAGAGAGAGAGAGAGAGAGGGCATCATCACGACCCGAGGGCCTGGCCAACGTCCACCCTATTACACCTGCTACTATTTTTGCCTTGTTTTTTATTATCTCTGATCGCTAAAAAAACCCACGCCTACTTTTTGGAACCAAGATTTCGCACATGTATTTTCAATAACCCTAAGATCGTATCTCTTGGAGTGGTCATCTCCGGAAATTGCTAATCGATTTCTAACGACTAGCTAACATTCCATTTTGGCAAAAACTGGCACCCAACTCTTCACCTTTGACCCTAGTTGTCTGGTGAATGGAACCCTTTTTTCACAATCAAATTTTTAACTTGTATTTGTTTTGCTACAATGCTTCTCGCTGACCATTTACGTAACAAGGTGACTGTTGTGATCCCTCTTACTTAACAAGGCAATGCTTTCAGATTTTTGTTTTATTTATTATTAATTTTTTTTTGCCGTTCATTGTGTCTTCATTTCTTTATTTCTAGATCTGACAGTTTTTGAAGCTACCAAGTCGCGACCTGGAGACAAAAGGAAGCGGTTACGAAACGATGATGCTGGGGACATTGATGGTTACTTGGGACCCTGGGGGAAATATACGGATGAGAAAACGGTCATGAAACCCAATGAGGTAAGGACAAGATGACCTTTGAACTGACACCTTCTGGAGTTCTTTTCATTTTCTTCCGGTTGTTAACCACTCTTACTTATCCGTTTCTGGTCGTTTCGTCAAATGACTCCAGACTAAGTTTATTCACTACCGTCTCAAAACAATTTTAACCGTCCCGAAGGAAATGTAAACCGTACCAAAAAACAATCCTGACCAAATTATAAAAAAATATCTTCCATCCCGGAGGTGTCCCAGGGAACATATTTGTTCGTCCCAAACACATTTTTACCGTCCCTGGGATGATGGGACGGCATTAATTTCAAGCCCTGACTTGTCACCAACACACAGTCCACAGACAGCATTTTCATCATGCGGATGATTCAGAGATACCCTATTTGACGAACATCAGTTTTGCTGACTTGGCTTTTCACTGACTGCCCTTTCGTCGAACACTTTTTTTGTACCTTTTTTAGAGGTTACAAAAACGATAAAAACCGTGAAAATTCTGAAAAACAGGATGATAAAAACATCCCTTAGAGTAAATGAAGCATTATGGGGGAAATGAAGTTCAGAAGGAAAAATGAATTCTTTTGGTAAGAAGGGATAATGTAGTGTGAATGGGTCATAAAAGGTTCTAGTTAAGAGTAAGATAGAATAGTCTCCGCTCGTTTTGATTGACAAACATACGTTTTGCTGACTTGGCTTTTTGCTGGCTGCCATTTCATTGAATACTTTTTTTTTTTGTACCATTTAGTTAAAAAAAAGTGAAATTTCTCAAAAATAATTTTATTTTACATCTTATATAAGCGTAGATTAATTAAGCTCATTTGTAAATCAGGTTTTAGATGCAAAATCAGTCAAGAATTGAAACTTTTAAACTTAAAAACATAAACAATCGAACATATTTCATTGAAATATCTTTAAAAATTAAAGGATTTATTCAATTTTAATTTAAAGGAGTTATTCATTTTTAAATTAAAGGAGTTATTCAATTTTAAATTTAAATTAAATGTAAACAATTGGATCAGCCATAACTCACCATTTTGTAATCCTGGAGGTTTCCCCAACATTCTAACTAAATTTCAGAAAAAAATCATTAAGAATTGAAATCTTTTTTCAATTGGAACCAAAAACATGGTTTTTGTTTATAAAATGTAAACAAACAATCAGATCGCTCATAACTCACTACACCAAAGTCTGCATACAAAATCTCATTGAAATATCTTTAAAAATAAAGAAGTTATTCAATTTTAAATTAAATAAGTTACACACTTTTAAAACACAGACAACACTATTTCTTAATCTGTAGTGAATCATAGTCATTTTCAAACACTGGAGATCAAAAGAATCACACTGTTCTTTATAGAGATTTTCGCAATAGTTTTGATCATAAGCAGATGTTAATGCTTGCTTCTTTTTTTTTGTTTTATCTGTTTAGCCAATTGTTTTTACTAAAGTCTTTTGTGAATTCACTGTGTTTCTTTGATGTAAAGTTACTAATAGATTCCACCTCCCTCAACCCATTCAAAAGTTTTGCTTTGTATTTGATACTCATTCATGACCCGTAGATTCACTGACGGTTATCATAAGTGTACAACAGGATTGGCTGATGGCTGCTACTGATACTATAAGTGTAACAGACACGGTTCTAATTATATATATATGACTAGTTTACCCGTGCCCGTCTTTTCTTTCTGTCTTTCTTAGTCTGTTTCTGTCTCTTTCTCTTTTCTTTTTCTTTCTTTCTCTTTTCTTTTTCTTTCTTTCTCTTTTCTTTTTCTTTCTTTCTCTTTTCTTTTTCTTTCTTTCTCTTTTCTTTTTCTTTCTCTTTTTTTCTTTTTCTTTTTCTTTCTTTCTCTTTTCTTTTTCTTTCTTTCTCTTTTTTCTTTTTCTTTCTCCTTTTTCTTTCTCTTTTTTCTTTTTCTTTCTCTTTTTTCTTTCTCTTTTTTCTTTCTTTTTTCTTTCTCTTTTTTCTTTTTCTTTTTCTTTCTTCTTTTTCTTTCTTATTTCTCTTCTTTTTCTTTCTTTCTCTTTTTCTTTCTTTCTCTTTTTCTTTCTTTCTCTTTTTCTTTCTCTTTCCTTTGCCCTGTTTTCTTTCTTTTTTCTTTTTTTTTTCTTTCTTTTCTTTCTTTTCTTAAATTTTACTTCAGTAATTTAAAGAATTATAAATCCTTAGAATTAGTCTTGTTTCCTTTCCAGTTATTGTCTCCCCCCACCACCACCTCCTATTTTGCACCTGTTGAAATTAGACGGGGGGGGGGTTAATGTTCGACTGACACATTTTCTGTTTTTCTAACCCCCCCTCCCCCTTGCCTTCGTTTTTTCTCTTTGCAGGAAGAAATGAAAGAATTGGATGAAATATTAGCCAAGAGGAACAAAGCCAAACGAGTACAAGAAGAAAAAGTCGGGGATGAAAAATCAACCCTTCACAGTAAGTGGGTTTTGCAACAGACTTTTTTGTTCTTTACTCGTGCCGCCTGCTCGGAAGACTCTGGCAATCTAACATCAGGATTGCCAGATGTCTTTTGCCGCACAAGACCAAATTTGTCTGGTCTTGGGACCAAAATAACTCTTAGATTCATAGACCGCTTGTGGCTGCTGTGGAATGAATACGATTTTTAAAAATGGAACTCTTTATTGAATTCAAGAAAAAAAAGAAGAAATTACAAAAATGTTCAAGGGAGATAACTTTGGTCAGAAGTTACCTCTCTTGAAGAACTTTCTGAATTCGCTAGAATGTATTTAAGCGTTAAGTAACTTCAGTATACAAATGAATGAATGGCTTGGCTTCATGAACAAAGATTTTTGTTGGGGGTTTTCCACAGCAGAAGGACCATAGATGGCAGAGCTTGTGTGTGGAATAACCCTCCAGCCTGAGCAGTGAAGTGCGACTTGCAGCTTCAGTATATATGGTCTAGTTAATCCCTGTGAAAAGATTTATGGATATATTTGAATTTCTATGAGATATTTTTTTTTTTTTTTTTATCAGCAAAATTGTTACCTTTGAGTGGATGGGTCCATTGTTACAGAGAAACAGAAATCATGTTCATATTTACGCACATACTGAATTCAGACGAGACCCCAATTTCAGTCTGATTTTGGGGGGTGGTATTTGGATGCTTCATCATCTTATCCACCAAAATATACGGTACAGACTTATTGTACCTACGTAATACAGAAAATTTTGCAGGTAAATAAAAAAAATAAATAAATAAAATTTAAAAAAACTAGCATTCCAAGGGAAATTATGAATCTCTGCCACCCATATTTGCTGCTTGTTACCTCATCAATTAAGCGGTGGTGGTGGTGGTTCAGTTATCTTGATGAAAATACTACCAGCATGGTTTGAATCATAAATTTGCTTTTTAAAAAAAACACAAAACAGTTCTGTTCAATAGAAACCATCATGTGACCAACGTCTTTTGGCAGCATGCCTTGTTGGGGGTGATAAATTAACAAATTGGAAAAACGGGTGATTATTGAGTAAGTTACTTTTTTTAACTTTTAAAAAGTCTAAATTTTCAAAAGCAAGTGTGAATGCTGTTGGACACAAACTGAGGGATCAATTTTGCATGAACTTCCATTGTAAATTGAACCCCCCACTAGAAACCATTTTAGGAGGGGAATTTTCAACAAAAAAAAAATAATTTCCCTACTCATTGAGGGGAGAGTTAGTACAAAATTTAAAGTTTCTACTAAGAAAGGTTAGGGCTGGACAGAGTCCAGCTAGATAGATAGATCACGTGAATAAGCTAAACCCAGCAACAGTGATTAAACCGGTCTGTTGTGAGTAGTAGTGATTAGCAACAATCACGGTTGTATTTTAGTACAGTCCTAGACTTCTTAATTGCACATAAGCTTTTTGATTACAACCATTAAAAAAAAATATTGTTTTTGTAGAACTTCAAAAAAGGCATCCATTTTTTTTCTTTTTTTTTTTTCTGACTCCAAATAAAAAAAGAAAAACATTAGTAATGGAGACCAAAAAAGCAAATCTAATCCAAATAGTTTTGATTACAAACTAAATATAAAAACCTTCTGTTAAATAAACAAAGGTAAAGGTTGAGATGATTTGAGCAATCCTGACCACTCCATCGACTGGAATTGAATGAACAGCCTTCTTTTAATTGCATATTCAGGGTCTGTTTTTGATGTATTTTCTTGCAAACTATCTGCGGTTTGGAAACATCTCAGAATCTTGGCTCAGTAACCAAAATGTTGCAGTGGCATGAAATTGGAGCAAGCCTTCAGGCTGTTAGTCTTTATTTTCTTTGTTTATTGTTTCAGTCAACAAAGATAAAAATGCATTCGTGATTATAAATACAACCTAATGCACTTTCACAAGATCTTTTTGGAGTAAAGATTTACATCCGTTAACCAAGTGGAAAACAAATAGAAACAATTTTTGGTAAAGATCTACATCTGTTAACCAAGGGGGAAAAAATAGAAACAATTTTTTTTTTGCCAGTAATTTTTTGTGCTTTTAATCTGTTAGACCCTAACAATCTACCTAGTTCTTAGTTTTTAGAAAAAATGTTTTTTAAGGTTTTACGAGGGGTGTTCTATTTACAATGTAACTGTATGGTAAACAGGACTGTTACTATCCAAACTTCGCCCAGCCCTAACTGTTCATAGTAGAAACTTTAAATTTTGAACTAACACTCCCCTCAATGAGAAGGGAAAATGTTTTTTGAAAGTTCCACGGGGTGGGGGGGTCAATTTACAATGGAAGTTCATGCAAAATTGATCCCTCAGTTTGTGTCTAGCAGCATTCACATTTGCTTTTGAAAATATGGACTTTTTAGTGATCACATCCCCAAAAAGTGAGGCTTCGAAGTATTTGGTTACTTCCCTTGTGAGTCTTCTTTGATATTTTAATGATGATTTTTTTCGTCATTAAAATATCAATGAAACATAGTGAACAATATTGAAATGGTTCTTCGGTCGGTTGAACTCCTTCTTGTTATTTGTGTTATAAACACGACATTTCGGCCGATCCATTCTTCGGCCTTCCTCAGGTGTAAAATCCTAGTGTGATGGGTTAAACAGAAATTATGCTTAAAGGGGGGGGGGGTAGCCCTTATAGCGCAGGGCCCCGTGTGTTTCTGTGTCTTTGTCTTGTCGGGTTTAGGTCTGTTGAGAAGTGGAAGCCACATCGGGTTGAACTGCACACTTGTCTGGCTAATGCATTTAGTCGACATTTTGATGTGAGCTGCCTCTTTGATTTTTCTCTGCTTCCAACAACGTTCTCTGTCGATAATCTGGACTTCCTCCTGAAGAAGGCCGAAGAATGGATCGGCCGAAACGTTGTGTTTATAACACAAATAACAAGAAGAAATTCAACCGTCCGAAGAACCATTTCAATATTAATGACCCTTCACAAAACTATAGAAAATATCTAGTGAACAATGTTCACCTAATGAACAATGTTCACCAGGGAAGTAACAACATGCTTCGAAGCCTCACTTCCATACAACAAATGGAAAGTGACAGTCTCATTTACCATACAGTTATACTGTAAATAGAACCCCCCCCCCCTGTAAAAGCTTAAACATTTTTTTTCTAAAAACTAACAACTTCTAGGAAGATTGTTAGGCTCTAACAGATTAAAAGCACAACAAATTACTCACGGTTTCTATTTTTTTTGTTTTTCAACTTGGTTAACGGATGTAGATCTTTACCCTTTTTTGCTTTTACATTTTACTATTTGGTGTAGTGCTGTGGCAACTTTTTGGGAGAGGGGAACAGCATTCCCTTACTATCTATACATACATTTTCTATTTGAACAATTCACCGATAAGAACAATTGGCATGTATATGTCCGAATGCTCATTCGATGTGGCCTCAAAACATCTCTGAAGTTACTGTCATTAAATTTGACTAGTTTTAACCTTCATCCTAGTCAGATTTAATGAAAGTATGTTACAATACTTCATCCAATAATAAAGATTGATCTTTGAAGTTATTTTCTATAGTTTTGAGAAGGTCATTCTTGTTTTTTGTGTTAGGGGTTACCTCCTTTGAAATTAAAAGGTTTTTTTGGGGAGGGGGGTTCTCAGCTCTAGGGTTCCACAAGAGTTAGGTGGGTTTTTTTTTCGGGCAACCCCTGACTTGTGCTTTCTTTTATTTTTTAAAACTATTAATAGTTCCTGTCTTGATGCCATTTGACACAAGGAACACTGGTCATAACAACCTGTACAGTTGGTTTCACAAGAAATCGATCATCAGATGAACAACTAATGGTGTTTAGTTAATTTTATATATAGATTCATTATTAATCGTGAAGTTCGTTCATGTCCGTATTGCATTTTATATATGCGGATTATTTGATAAGTAAATAAAAACCTGACCTTGTCAGTGCCTTGTGATTATTGCTTTGTTACTTAGTATTTTCAGATTTTAATTATCGTTCACAATTGTTAACGAGCCGTGTAGACATGCCTAGAACTTATTGTTTTTTTTTTTTTTGGTTACATTCTCTCTCGTAAATGTCGAACTGAATGCACACAAAGGCTGTGATCAACTCGTGGAAGCCGTTTAACTTGTTGGATTGTGAGAAAACTTTTCAAGCCTCACCGCACGTTACCTATATCTCTCTTTGTTGTCTTTGTTTATGAATAATTAAACATTGAGCCAAAACAAGTCAATTGATCGGATAGACGCATCCCACACATCACAAAAGACAAATGTTTTATTTTTAGGTTAATTTATTTTATTGCAAATAGATAGTAGGTCTTGTATGTATATGAAAGGGTGTTTTCCCATGACCTGGTTTCATAAAGATACAAGTGCATTCTTTTCTTAGGTGTGGATGGCCTAATGGTTAATAGCATGGAGAATGGAATCTATGAACTGAGATCAAACTCTGGCTGGGACAGTTTGTGTTCAGTTTGCATTAATGCCCTTGGGAAAGGCATGAATCCACTTCTCCCCTCGGCAATGGGTAAAATTGTTAGAGTGTAGATCCACTGAATCTAGGACAAATTGGCCGTGGACATTTCGGCCACGGGCATTTCAAATCCGGACATTTCGGCCACATTTCGTTTTTAAAGGCGAAAATGACTCTCGATGGGATTTAAAATGAAATAGAATCAAAATATATAACGCTAATGCAATTTACAATAATAAGTTAACTCCTGTTAGTTGTTTGATATATCTTTTTTCAACTTTTTAAAGCTAGTTTTTGTTTATTTTCTCAAGTAATGTTATTTAATTTTTTTTCTAACAACTTTTTTTCTTCAATTTGGAGTGCACCCCAAGGACCATTGCACCCTAGATGACTACCTAGGTTTGCCTAATGGACCGCTCTGACCCCAGCCCCATAAAAACCCACCCTTGCTACAAACAATGATTGGGTCTTCCTGGATTGTTCTAGAAATGGAAACAAAAATCCTTGTTTCATGTGTTGTACGACACAGGAATCAGCTTTTCTTTGCCTTCTCTTATTGCATGGAAGATACAAAATTTCATTGAACCTTTCATCTCTTCATTCCATAGTGTAGTGCTCTATCTTGTTTGTATGCTCATAAGAGATCACAAAAGCATCTCTGTAAAGTCAGTTTACAATGGCCACGCAGCTATTAAAGAAAACCTGCCTGAGCCAGTCTCCCTGCCTGGAAATATGTGTATATCCGTAGTCCTAAGTCTTGGTATCTTGTCATCCCTCGTTCTCGCTTGAATATTTGGAAGAGCAAAAAAAGAGAAATTGGCTAGATCTAGCCCCAGAAATGGCTGATTTGGCAACTTTATTTTTAGCTAAGTCTTGGTATCCTGTCACCCTTTGTTCTCCCTCAAATATTTGATCTAGATCTAGCCCCAAAAATGGCTGATTTGGCAACTTTATTTTTAGATAATAATTGCTTCAGGTTAGGGACCACTGAACACAATGCTGGTCACACTATCCTTAGCCTGCCGGCCTGGAAAATAGTCATGAGTTTTGGTATCCTGTCATGTGATTCCTCATTCTCGCACAAATATTTGGAAGAGCAAAAAAAAAAAGAAAAGTTGACCCATCAAAACTGACTGCAGTGTCACATTTTCCCACATGCCCAGATAAAATTGACCTCCGCAGTGTTTACTAATTACACTCTCAGTATCAGAAAATATATTTTTTTTAATCTAATGTATTTTGCAGCATTGATTCCCCCCCCCCCCACCGAAATCAGTCTCAAAAATGTACTCTGCCTCCTACAGACCAAAGCTTCTTTTCTTCATAGGCCTATCCCCACACACCACAGGAAGGCAATCTATACCAGTCAGTAATCTGAACTCCCGTTTATGACCTGAATGAAGTGTATAAATTATACTTTGTAAAAAATAGTAAATAAACAAAAGGATCAGTACAACAATAGACAAGCCAATGGACTAGTAGTAATTTAGATGTATAAATTTCCTTGGTTTTCTTTCAAATATTTAAAGTAACCCAATGGCTTACCAAAGAGGCTAAATAAAATTAAATGATTGAAGATTTAAAAAAATGTTGTTTTTTTTTTACTTACGTTTGATACAAATGTTTCGCAGAAAGCCGCAAGGGGTGGTGGAAAGGTGGTGGTTTTCACTATTCTATCGATTCTCGGTCGTTTTGTCTAACGACATGTCGTGGACACCCCAACAGTAGTTTTGTCATCCAGACGATTCGGAGACAACCTGTTTGACGAACATCAGTTTTGTCGACTGCCGTTTCGTCGATTACTTTTTTTGTACCATTTAGAGGTTAAAAAACGGAGTAATAATTTTATTTTCCCTCTTATATAAGCGTAGATTAATTAAGCTTATTTGTAAAGCAGGTTTTTAGATGTTTAATTTTACATGTTGTCAATAACAACAACAAATTACCTCTTCGAAGGATGTGTCTCTCTTTGCAACAGGAAAATTCAAGTTCTTTCTAAATCCAGTCAATTAATAATTAAATTAACCCTTTTTGGGAAGCCCTAAAAATATTTTAGATATCAAAACAACCTTTTTGTATGTTAAACTAGACCTAATTACAAGTTGCAAGTTTTCTTCTGATGAAGTGAGCATATATGGTGCCTCGTCCAAAAATGAAAAATATAACAAAAATTTTAAAGATTAAAGTAGAAAGTTAAATAAAACATAGAATTAAAGAATAACAATCAATATAATGAATAGATACATAAAGTTGATATTAACAAAAAGAATAACACCTATGGGTTGATTTTAAAATTTTGTGTGGGCCAAAAACGGGCTAATTTAATGGGGTGTGGTATGCCTCAAAACAGTTAAAGCACAATTGCAAAGCTTTGCAGACCACATTGGTGCAGATTATGTTGTCTGTGGCTACAATATTTGCATGTGGCTGACGGGGCCTCAGGTGATAATGTATAGTCACTTGCCCCATAAAGGGTTAACTAATTTTCTTTGAATCAATTTTCAGAGGCCTACTTTATTTTTGAAAAATTTCTTAAACATTCTTGACAGAACAGTTGAATTTTTCTGTTGAGGAGAAAAGAGACACATCTTTCGAAGAAGTAATTTGTTGTTATTGACAACATGTAAAATTAAACATCTAAAAACCTGCTTTACAAATAAGCTTAATTAATCTATGCTTATTTAAAAGGTAAAATAAAATTTCTCTTTTTTAACCTCTAAATGGTACCCAAAAAAAGTATTCGACGAAATGGCAGTCAGTGAAAAGCCAAGTTGGCAAAACTTATGTTCATGAAACAGGCTGACTGTGTCGGTGACACGTTGTTCAACAAAACGTCTGGATACTATTCTATCTTACTCTTAACTAGAACCCTTCATGACCCATTCACACTATATTATTCATTTTTCCTTCTGAACTTTGTTTCCCCCATAATGCTTCATTTTGCCTAAGGGAACTATGCTACAACCCTGTGATATCTATATAATTGGATGATAATTATAAAGACATTTATTAGTTGAGAACCTATATTTTCCCTGCACTGGTGTGAGCGACTGCTAAACGAGCTGCCTAAATAGTAAATGTGAATAAAGAACTCCTGTATATGACCTGAATGAAATGTATAAGTCATAAGTGTTCCAAAAATTAGTCAAACTTGTCTCCAAATCGGTCAAATTGGGCCAGAAAAATTGATGGCTAATAGTGGCTAGATTATAATCACAATAATGAAAATAAATAGCTAAAAGTGGCTAGAACTGATATCCGATACCTAAAAACAATTTCTTATATCTAAACGCAACAAAAAATCTAAATTTAGATATAAAATATCAAAGTTGGCAATGCTGAATGGGGCCTTAAATCAGATGTCTGATGTCAATGTCTGATTCTTAAAATTTTTAATTGAACAGGCCAAAAAACGGACACGATGTCTGGAATTGGACATATCTGGCAACCCTGATATACTGTATCGGTATACTACAATAGACAAGCCAACAGACTAGTAGTAATTTAGATGTAATATAAATTTTCTTGGTTTTCTAGCAGTCGCTAACACAGGCACCGGGCAAATATAGGCTCTCAACTAATCAATGTCATTATAATTATCATATTCTGTCGGATATAAAATTATCCATTTAATTTCATACAATTGGATGTATTATATACAAAACGATTGAAGATAACAATAACTGATTTTTTTTTGATTTTTCTTTAGTCAAAGATGCCACTGATTACCAAGGACGTTCATTCCTGCATGCTCCTCAAGATGTTGGAGTTAACCTTAGATCGGAGGATCCACCAGAAAAGTGTTTCATTCCTAAGAAACTCATTCACACGTGGACAGGTCACAACAAGGGCATTTCCGCCATCCGTTGGTTTCCACGAACTGCTCACCTCATGCTCTCCTGCAGTATGGACTGCAAAATCAAGGTAACGTTCACTCATCATTCGACTTTCTCACCTGACACACAAAATGCATTTGCAAGCATCTATAAGGGTCGATCAATAAGTACATAGCCTGATATGTAGTTATTAGCTGTATTTTAATCTGGAATTTTCACTGACTGTTTTCATAGTACTTATCTATGGTGATAATGCTCAATATTTTAATTTTTTTTTTTTTTTATTTAAAAAAAATAGAGCATAAATAGATGGATATTTGCAATTTTGTTGTTACTGATCAGTTTCACGCAGCCATTGCGATCGACAGACAACTGTTGTTTTGTTTTTTCTTCAGTTTTTTTATTTTGTCTTTATATACAACTAGGGTTTGTTTTTTGGGTTTTTTGGGGGGTTTTTTTATGGGGTAATTTTTCTTATTTTTTTAGGGTCTTGTTTATAGTTCTCTGTTCCTGTGGGTTTTATAAAAAAAAAACACTGTAGAAAGTACATAGTGCTCAATATTTTAGTGAATAAATCAATAAAACAGAGCATATAAAATTTATATTATGAGATCTGCTACAGATTGTCAGTCTGTTTCATTGCTGCATGCAATTTATCAAGTAAATGGTTGAAAACCAAATAATTTTATAAAAAATATTATTTTTATATATGTGTTCCTGTGTGTGTGTGTGTGTGTGATAGGATAAAGGTTATCCAACATAATGGGTACTAGGACTGATTAAGCATACCTTTTCATATACAGACAAGGACTCGTTCCTTATACTATATAAGACTTATGTCCGCCCACACCTAGAGTACTGTGCACAGGCCTGGTCACCATACTTGGAGAGTGATAAAAATCTTTTAGAAAAAGTCCAGAGACGTGCAACTAAGTTAGTACCGGAATTAAAAAGTATGAGTTATGAGGATAGGCTAAAAGTGTTAAGATTAACCTTGTTAGAAAATAGGAGAGATCGGGGAGACTTAATAGAAATGTTTAAGATTATGCATGGTTTAGAAGTAGTAAACCCTGATGTATTTTTTACTAGAAGTGGGTACAAGGGTCTGAAAGGCCACACATATAGAAGTAGATTGAATATCAGAAAATTCTTTTTTAGCAATAGAATGGTAGGACTTTGGAATAGATTACCAGAATATGTAGTGTTATCAAAGATGTAAATGATTTTAACAAGAATTATGAGCAAAGTTTTAAGGCTCTAGATATTGTGTAATTATGATGTGTGCTTGTATATACAAATGGTATACTTTTTTTTTTTTCACACTAAAATAAAATGTTCTAAGAAAGAATGAATTGTCTAAACATCCCTGTGATATACTTTTCATACCTATTTATTTTCTGTTGCCTATTCACTCTATTTATGTCCACATAACTCTGCTGCCCAAAATAATTAGCTGATGTGTCAATGATGAAAAGCTTCCACTAATTGCCATTGATTGGCTCATTAATTTTATTGTCGGCAGTGGTGGGATCGGGAAAACATCATAATTAGAAAAGTTGGCCATGTTGACGAAACCTGTGTCAACACCTGACACTGGCATGCTCATCGGCATCCTCAGGGTTCAATTTAGTTGATGTTTCTTTTATTTATTTTTTGTCATAGCGAAAGGAGTAAGACAAGGGGATACAATATCACCCAATCTATTTACAGCGAGCCTTGAAAGCATCTTTCAAAAAACTGATTGGGAGGGAATGGGAATAAACATAGATGGAGAATACTTAAGCCAATTTAAGATTTGCCAATGACATCTCCATGACATCGGAAGCATCCAAAGAACTACAAAACATGTTAACTGATCTAAATAGGGAAAGCAAAAAAGTAGGCTTAAAGATGAACAGAACAAAGACAAAAATAATGTTCAATGATAAAGTACCCAAAAAGTTCATAAAGAGAGGCTCTAGAAGAGGTTGATGAATACATCTACCTAGGACAGGTAATAAAACTAGAGAAAAATCATGACTGTGAAATAAAACGACGCATAATGATAGGTTGGAAAGCATTTGGTATGAATAGACATTTTGAAGAGCACCTTGCCAATGTGCTTAAAGCGTAAAGTATACAATGGTCGCATAATACCAGCCATGACTTACGGATGCAAAACATGGAAATTAACAAAACGAGCTGAAAACCAACTTAGAATAGCACAGAGAGCCATGGAAAGAGCAATGCATGTGACGTTTCCTAGTGAGAGACTAACCAGACCTAATCATTACTCAACCTGTTACTTATAACAGAAAGCTTTTTGCAATGTAGTAGCGTCTGAACAGAGGCTACACTTTCATCTCTTTTTTCTATTTCTATTTCAATGTAAGATGATTTCAATAATTTTTGTCAAACTCCACTCCAAGTCGGAGGCTGGAGTTGACTTTGTTTTTACACTGTAACAAGAACAAGAACAATCCTCACCTAATTTAGGGGAGGCAACTCTTCACTGGTTGAATTGCATCCCTTAAATTGTTGTGCTCAACAAATAGGAGTGTAGTTTAACCCTGCAGCAGCCAGGCTTGTATAAAGTATTTTATTTTTGTTTTATTGTATATTTGTATATCTCCCGTTATAGATATGGGAAGTTTACAACCAGCGTCGATGTGTACGTACCTACTTTGGACACAAACAGGCTGTGAGGGACGTTTGTTTTAACAATGATGGGGCCAATTTCTTGAGCTGTGGCTACGACAGGTACTGCAAATTGTGGGACACAGAAACTGGTAAGTAATTGTCATTATTCATTAAGCGTTTTATTAGTGTTCGAGTTTGAAGAAGTTTGAAAAAGCTAACTAACATTGCTATTTGGAAAAAGTTGCCAAACTAGTTAAATAGCCTTAAACCAAACCAGTACACATTTTATGAAAGGATGCAAACCATAGGCAAGGAACAGTTTGTGCTTGTTCGAGAGCAGTATTGTATAAGGCAGGGTTTCTCAAATTTTTCACACTCACGGAAACCCTGAGACTAGTGAAAAAGATTTTTAACCTAAAAAAGAAAGAGATATATATATATATATATATAATCTGTGGGGAAAAACTACATCTTTATATTTATAAAGTTAGTCTTAATTCTACAATAAACAACTGAAGTCTGGTACAATGGACACATTTTGATTTTTTTGCATCAGTACCACATATTTCATTCGAAACTGTGAAGGGTTTATTCCTTAAAATCAGTCACCAAATCAAAAATATATGATGCGGAACTCTTCTGTTGCGCATAACCCATTTTGAGACACCCTGGCATAAGGTGCCTAGTGTGGCATGATGGCTGTTGTAATTGCCTTGCTGACCAATTCACTAGTGCTGCCAGTTATATCTTTAATGGGTCCAAAACAATGAAAATTTAAGATCTAAATTCTGCTAATGACTGTCTGGCTACAGACTTATTGATCTACCATTGTACATAGTAAACACAAGACTGTGCAGTGGCTGAAATAGGAGCGAATTTGCCTCAAGCACCAATAGCAAGATTCAAGTCTAGCTAAAAGACAAATTTAAATAGTAATTTTCAAGAAGAATTTTTTGTGGTGTTTGTGTGTATGTGTGTGCGCACCTCAGGCTTCTACCAACACCGGGATGTTCACATCGGTAGTCTAACCACAGTTCAGCCTTACTGTCGGAACTTTCCCGCAAAGGGGGCCCTGCTCCTCTCCGCAACACTCCAGTGGTCCATAAGATGCAAAACCTTGGTTTAAAGGGTGAGGTCAACCCTGGGCAAGTCGCACTTCACCTTAAAACTACATTACTCCGGCTGAAGGGTTACTTTGCACATAGGCCCCACCGTCTATGGCTTCAACTACACAGGTCAGAACACTCCTACAAAGGGGCGGCGGACCTCCATAGCTAGCTTGCATCTGCCAGGGGAAGGAAACTCCTGTCAAACTTATGACCTAAGGACAATGCGGCTATCCGTGCCACTATGATGGACCATAGCATGCAAGGTTTTAAGGGTGGGGTCAGCTGCGTGCACATTGCACTTCACCTTAAAACTCCATTGCGCAGACTGGATTTTTCACATTCAGGCCCCTGGATAAAGGAAAACCCGTCCCAATCTCTGTTCACGGAGCCAAGCCATTCATGTGCGCACACAGATAACTTGAACTTTTTTTTTTTTATCTCTCTGTAATCCCAAGAGAATGGTAATTTGATAATGTGGAAATGAAATATTTATTATCATTTAAGATAAGCCTTGATGCATTTCCCCATGTTTCATTCAGGCATCTTCAGAAGCTCTTTTGCAGTGCAGAAAACTCCAGTGTGTGTGTGTGCGCAATCCACTCCTCACATGTTTGTGTGAAATGTATACTGAACTGGGGAAAAACGGTGTGTTGTTGGTAGGAGAGAGGGGGATGGGGGCAATGAGCCCAGGGTGTTGGTAAAAATAGGTCAGGTTCTGATATCTATGTGCACAGTATGGGGTAGGAAGAGGGTTTCCCTCTCTTATCAACAACACTCTCTCTGTTTTTTCCCCAGTTCAGTATACATTTCACACAAACATGTGAGGAGTGGTATACAATACAGAAGTTGCTATAATCATCTTCATTTGGGATGGAGTCTGACCCTGCAGCAGCCAGTCTTGTTTTTCTATAGATTCTAACAAAGAAAGTCATTAATATCAGTGATTTTGTAGGATAATGCCGGTATTTCTTCTCGTTGATGTGAGGGAGACGTCTCGTTCTTGGGTTGGACATTTACGGGAGCGAACATTCTGTGGAGGGAAATATAAACATTTCGTCCATACAAGAGATAAGGCTTGCCCACGTGGCGGGAGAGAAAGACAACAACATTCGTTGATTTCCATTGAAAATATGGGTCCGTTTTATTCACGGGCCACCAGTGGTATTGAATTCTGTTTTTCTGTTCAAAATTCCAACAAGTTTCTTTACTAAAGGACTGACATTGATTCTAGCAGTTCAAATCAGATTTCTTCCTCCTTCTCCTCCCTGACGGACTGAGGGAGGAGACCCGTTGCTGCTTGGTGTCGGACCCTGACTGATCTTAAACTGCTGGTAATTTGAAAAATCCCGGCCATCCTTAAACCACTCTGGTTGGTTGAACGCATTTTCTTTTGTTATGACCTTGTCGGCCATTTGACCTATTTTCTAGCCCCCAGTAATATAATATGGCCATTTGGTCATGTACACTCCAAAACCACTGTATTTCATTACAATTATTTGTTACTTTTCTTCTCAGGTGAATGCATCAATCGTTTCACAAGTCGAAAGGTTCCGTACTGCATCAAGTTCAACCCTGATGAAGATAAACAGAATTTGTTTGTGGCTGGAACTTCTGATAAAAAGATTGTCTGTGTAAGTACATACAGAAGTATATATTTTTTAATTTTCTTTAGTTGTCTGAATCTGACTTTTGATAGGGCAAAAACAAAAGTTCATGTTTAATAAATATCACTATTCAAATTTCCTTAATTAAAAGGCTATACAGCCTAATTATGTTATGAATAACTTTAAACCTGTTTGTGTTGTATATCTCGGTCATTTGATCCCCAGAAAAAATGTAAACTTTTTCAGGCCAGGACATTACTCACATTTTTCTATGTGATAAGGTCTTCATTCCTATTTTAAGGAGTGGATTGATGTTACTACAAATTATTTCACCATTCTGTCAACAATTTCTATTTGCTCTCAGCCTCTCTATTTCTTCAGATAATCACAATTGTCGGATTGTTTAATGAAAAATTAGGCCTCATCAGTGTTGGATCTAGGGTTTGGAGCAGGTTGGGGTCCAAATGAAAAAGTTTATTTTTACAAATATGTACGTGAAAGAGAAAACAAATTTCAAATATCAAAAACAAGAAAGCAATATGTGATCCATTTTTCACTTACAGTTTAGTTTTAGCTTTTTAGATGCGCAGCACTTCTCTAGCAGGGATAGTTGTCACTGACTGACTGACAAGTTGACATATCAATGAAATGTTGTTTCTTTTTACATCAGAGAATAATGCTAAAAGTGAAAGATTTACTAATGTATTAGGTTGTTACACAAGAAATGTCCTTTCTTTTTACATCATAGAGAATAATGCTAAAAGTGAAAGATTTACTAATGTATTAGGTTGTTACACAAGAAGTGTCCTTTCTTTTTACATCATAGAGAATAATGCTAAAAGTGAGAGATTTACTAATGTATTAGGTTGTTACACAAGAAGTGTCCTTTCTTTTTACATCATAGAGAATTTTTTGTGTACTTTTGAGTCTTAGCTTTTTACATGCGCTACGCTTCTCTAGCAGTGATAGTTGTCACTGACTGACTGACAAGTTGACATATTGAACGTAACCTTTTTAATGACGTAATAAAAGAATATTCATTTGTTCTTTTTTAAGTGTTTATTTTTAACATTTAACTGAACTCGTGTTTAAATAATGCATCTATGGTCTGACTTTCAGGCTTGTTAAAACTAGAATTGACAAAAGAATTAATCAAAGAAATTTACCACAGAACCAACAAACAAAAAAAAATTATAAAGAATAAGATGGAAGACATCTTAATTATATTAAATAAAAAACAAAATAATAAATTTTTAATCCCCACTACTAAAGGTTTAGGTTATTCATGTACATTTATATGTATGTAATGGACGCATACATATTTTTTTACACTTGCACACTCCAGTCAATAAGTGGAAAGCACTTGACAACCAGATTTTTATTCCGAGAAACAAGCTAATCTTTCTGAGTACAATTCTCAGATAACCAACATTTTGGAACATGAAAATTACAGAACTTGATACCCTTTGCAGACAATAAGTTTGGCAAAACAATATATATTGTCACCTTACATTTCATCTTGGAAACTTGATGATACTCAATTCAACACACCACAATTTCAACCAGCCACACATCCAGCACTCACTTCTCACTATAAGAAGACCGATCTATTCTTCATCTTTCTTCAGTTCCAGATTTGTTGCCCAAACAAATCTTGGTTGTTACGAATTTCAATTACGTATGTACACATTCATACATACACACACTCTCTTCCTTAACATCTTCAACAAACTAAGGACAGACACTTTACTAAGTAGTATACAAACTCTTTAAATGTATTCTTTCTTCTTCTCATCAACTGAAAACTATTTTTTGTTATATCTTCTGTAATAAATATACTTCTTATTATCGTTGCCCTAGTATTTGTATTCTTTATTAACAATACAAATCTACCATGTGCAAACTGCATCTTGCAACATACATGTATTTC
>VCCN01001005.1:2100939-2114020 GCA_006491835.1 Architeuthis dux | reverse complement strand
TTATTCAGTGTATGCTTCTACAATACATAAATATTAATTTTAAACAATAAATTAATCTGCAAACTTAGTATTCAGTGTATGCTTCAGGGTTTACAAACTTAGTAAATAGACACTGAAAGTAAAACCTTTATACCGTCAGACATTTTTAGATCTTTTTTACACAATTTGAGTAAAATGTAAATATTTTAATTGATGCTTGTTTTTAATCTTTGTTTATATCAATAAATTTTGCAAGCTAATAGAATACAATTTTTTTTGTACTGCAGGCAGAATTATAGACATAAGTTGTAAATAAATAATATTTTAAAGAATAATGAAATTCTATTTTAATGCAACTCCAAGAGCTTTATTGTTTAATGTTTGATTGTGCTTTCCCGAGCAGGGGGAGTTCGGAACCCCTGGAAAGGATCTGCACCTGGTATGCATATGGGTATATCCATGTGCATGTTTGTAATGAGATATGTTTGTTGATCAATATCTAAATAAAATATGTAATTATTTTTATAAATCTCATTGTGTCCTTTATTTTAATTGTATTTGATTTTTAGGTAAGTGTGTGCCTGAATCGATAATACTGATTATTCAATAAAATACCATAAATGATTGCGTTTTATTGTATTTGTATGTAATCTACTCTTACAAATAATTTCCAATCATTATGTCACCCACTGAAAAAAAATTTGGAATTTTTCCCCAGTTCAGTCCACTGCAGTAAAATATGAATACGATTTGAATAAATTATTGAAAACTCTGCAATTCTACACAATTATCCTTCTGAAGACTCCAATGCAAAGAGTGAGGCCAAAGCTTTTTGTGGTTTTTTTTCAAATGAAAATCTTACTTTGCTTGTCTATAAACACTGAAACAATAAGCAATTTGCAGTAATATGTGAATAAAACTTGAATGAACAATTGAACACTATATAAATGCTTCTCCAACAATACATATGTCACTTGTAATATATTGTTTTAATGATGAATTCCTAATTTTCTATTTATACAGTGAACGGAGTAAACTTTTCCAAAGACGTATGTTCTGATATTATTTTCTTATCAGATAATAAAACATTTTCATATAGATATTAACATACAGAAAATTTTGACACAAATTTTATCCCTAAAACATGAGATTAATTGGTAATAAAGTCTTTGAGAATCTGATATTAAGACCTGGCAAAGTGATGCAATTAAATCTGCAAGAGAAAAGAATTAATCATTCAATTTATGATCAGTTAAAGAAGTTGTTTCCATCAATATTTCAATGTTACAAAATACTTATTCACAAATTTGGGACCTTCATTCAAGTCATTTTTCAAATGCTTAACTTTATTATTTTTTTCTTTTTCACTGATCCACACTTGAAAAAGTTGAAGCCACCATCAGACAATATCTCTGCTGCTTGAATTTCAGTTTCAATAAATGGATATTCTCTCATTATCACCTGTAGTTGATTGGAGAGAGGAGGGCTCACTTGGTTTTTCAGTCTGACTATTACTAAGTTCTAAAAACTGAATGAAAATCAGTTCATATATAGCTACGATGTAGGGTAGGTAACTGTGGAACATTCCTGGAATTCAATCAATTCTTCCTTAGCTCATGGCCCACCTTTCCACAAAATGACATTGAAATTCATTAAGAACTTTTGGAGATATCAAATGGACAAACATGAGTGAATACATAAATGTCTGGAAATAAATAAAAAACTATCTTTCAATCGAAAAGAAAAATCGTGAATCCACCCTCAAATTACCCCAATTCTTCCATGGCCGACCCTTCCAGAAGATTTTATTGGAATTCATTGAAAACTTTTGGAGATATTGTGTGGATACATAGTGACTCTGTAGGGGAGCTAATTGAAAAACATTCCTGGATCCGCCCAAATATTTAATCACCTCTCCCTTAGCCCATGGTCCACCTTTCCACAAAATTCATTGAGAACTTTTGGAGATATTGTGCAGAGAGACAAATGGACAGACAGACAGACAATAGTAAACACATATAATCATTAAATAAAAAAATTATTTCAAAGAATAAAAAGAATTATTTTTAAAAAAACCCAGCTAATGATGCTTACAGGAATTCAAAATGGCGGCAGGGGTGATGCGCTATTCCTATTGCAAAGAACGTCAATTAAGTTGTTTTTTTTTAAGTAAGATAAACTAAACAATTTTCTTCAGGTTGAATAGTGGAAAAACGGTAAGAAAATGTTTTATTTCTGAAACAGAACTTGGTTATGGTTCAGTGTGTCGTCAAAGCTCTCCAAAAACTGAAGTGTACGAACCGCATACTTCGAGGCCGTGCATCCGTGAAAATGACGGAAAATACATGCCTAGTTTTGCATTACAGTTACATTGTAATTAGAACCCCCATCCCCCGTAAAACCTCAAAAAATATATTTTCTCGAAACTGACAAAGGTACGTAAGATATTATGGATTACAGGCTCCAAAAAATACTATCGAAATACTTTTTTTCTTCGAATATTCGACTCAAATCTTGAAATGATTTTTAACCCACGCATGCGCATGGCTAATAATATTCATTAATTTTTCATGGTGATCCTTGCTTAACTGGGGTTTTCAAAACGGTTAGCTATAAAATGGCTAACTTCCGTTTAACTTTTACGATTTATGGTTATGACATATTGTTTAGTGTTACTGGTTTTGTTTTGTGTTTTTCTTTTACAAAAGATTTAATTATAAGAAGCGGGGAAAAACAAACAATCGTAGCATAACAAAAAAGCAGTTGTGGGCCATCGCATTTTTTCGGTAATTTCAACCATGGTGATTTTTACTACGGAAGATCATACGCGTTAATATCACCTGCTATAGAAACTGGTTTCTTTGGAGAAAAGTTTTTTGTTTTTTTTTAAAGAATTTCTTTTTTTTCTTTGGAGAAAAGATTTTTTTGTAAATGAATGAATTAGAACGAAACAAATCTTAATACTTTTTTTTTTCAAATATTTAAATAATTTCCTTTAATTATTGTTTTACAAAAAACAAATAGGAAGTTTGATTTGTTAAATATATATAAATAATTTCTATGCCGAAAGAACGCCCCAAAAACCTTTGATGAAAGTTGATTTTCATAAAAGCAGGAGATATTTACGCGTATGGTCTTCCGTAGCAAAAAGAAATTACCGAAAAGTTGTGACGGTCCTATGGCCATTTTTATTTTTCAAGAAGAATCAATGTAATTTATTTTAATTATATAATTCCTTTTAAAGAAAGAATTTTATTTTATTTTATCATTATGTATGGGGGGGAAATAAGAATATAGAAAATATATGGATGCGTCTCAAAAGTTAATTAAAATGACACTAAAAATGAGAGTGTAACGGAATAGCCATATTGCTAAAGTTTTCAACCCCAGTTAACCTTTTTCATAATCGAAACATCTTTGGTGTCGTATGAAATGCAGTTTGCCAAAATTATTCAATCGTTCTGATTTTTAAAAAAAATATACTTAAAACAATATTATTATCGGATAAAACAATGTTTTTTCTCAAAACGGACAAATTTCGCGAGGTAAGAAGGTATTTGGGACTGAAAGGAAAGTCCAAAAGATTACTTGCCAAAATCTTTTTTCTATTTTATTATCAAATATTCGACTCAGTAAGATCCTAAAAACATTTTAATTAAATCAAAAATGCTTAAATAACAGCCGCAGTTTCGTACCAAAACTCACAAATTTCGGAAAGAAGCGAAGGTTTTACATTAAATTGATTGAGAAAATAAACAAAAATAGCATAAAAAGTTGAAAAAAGATTTATAAAACACTAAACAACAAACCTGAATTAACTTATTATTATTGTAAATTGCATTAGATTGATCCTATTTCATTTTTGCATTAGATTGATCCTATTTCATTTTAAATCCCATATCTAGTTCGTAATTTTCACCTTTAAAAACAAAAGGAAGCCGAAACGTCCGGGGTAGAAAATTTGCGGCCGAAATATAATGCAGTAGTGTAATATTTTACTAACAATTTTAGCATTTGGCCATTTTCTACGTGTTTTTAGCCAGAAACATCTCCAACTATCTGTCTACCCTGTTTCAATCAATGAGACATTCTAGCAGAAAGACGCGAAGACAAAAACCCCATCCTATTCAATCCCAACAGATTATCACAGTAAATCTTAATTCATCCCATCTTTTTCAAATACAGAAATCACCAAAGATTACACATTCGATCATCTTGTAAGTATTTCAAGCTTTATTTTACTAATTAATTTGAACGAATAATAACAAACTCAGTCTTTTCGATGACCGCTTCATATTCGATTGTACTACATCTGTACCATAATTATTGATACATTAGCATATAGAAATGCATATTTAAATCTAACAAGAATTATGGTACATAGTATTTTATACATTCCTTCAGCCACTTTCATTGTTTATCGTTAATCCATGTTGAATAATTGAATAAAATTTGTTGGCGATAGTTTAATAATTCGGTCGGTAAGTTTTCTATTTATGTTCTTCTTATTGTCTTTAACTGTTTAGGTGTTGACATAAAAAATCGGGTTTCGTCTATTTTAGCATCCGTAACAAATTTCTGATTTACCTCCCTTAATGTTTTTTACTCGTCCTCATAATATAATCATGCGCTTTTTTTCCCATAACTAAAAACGATTTTCCCCAAATATTGAATTCAAAATAAAACTTGCGTATCTTTTTATCTTTTTTATTTCTACACAAACACAATAATTAAAAAACAAAACAACTTATGACCACTAAGACTCGGAATTTATAAAACAAAAACGAATAAAATAAAAAAAGGTATTTTATTGGATATAAAACAAAAGAAATTGTTTGAATGGCATTATTAATTGCAGAAATAAAGATTAGTTTTCTATTTATTTGCTTCTTATTATGTTTAATTGTTTTTAGTTGGGGGAGATGTTCAATTGGAATTTTATTTGAGAAAAATTCCAACCCCACCAAAAAGTTGCCACTTAAGTAAGACCACAATAATGATGAAAAAATTTGGTTGCAGGTGCCCTATATATCCCCAACCAGGCCAAATTCAAAATGGCAGATTTTGAGCTCTGACTCCATAAGCTAACATTTTGATATCTCAGAGTATAGACATGTTATATATCATTAGAAAGCTGAAAGTGAATTAATATTCACACAACAAGCCTGGCCATAAAATCAACAGGATTTGAGTTATTTGATGTCAAAGGTCAACCAAAATGTGAAAAATGGTAAATTCTGGTCTTTCATAACACTCACCAGTAAGCAAAATCAAAATATACGCTTCCAAAGTCTTGTAAGATTAGCTATTTTTCTATCCATTTTTATGTGGAAACATTTGAATAGAAGTTTTCAATGCCACAAACGAGATAAAGATTGTTTAATTTCAAGAAAAACTGAAATTTTAACAACAATGGGAAATTCTTCACTATATATAGAGAGCATTTAATTTCTCCGCTCACACACTCATTAATCATGGTTGATTGGAAGTATTTAGTTGATAGAAATGTAAACAAGACTTCGAAATGGCCTAAACCTGCTTCAGTTATACAAAAGTATTTTTCTTGCTTTATAAATAACGTAATGATATTTTCTTGCAATTATAACCCAAATTAAACCATCAAAGAAGATATTTAATTATTGCAATACATTTGGAAAAGTAAAGCCACTGTTTCTTAAAAGACAAGTCCCAGTTTCTATTGCATGTACCAATTCTGGTCGAAGATGGAATTTATTCTCACAAGTTTTTATAACCACCTCCTTGGTAGTATGCAAATCCACTTATGGGTTACTTCCACCCTAATCACACAGCTTAGAGTGTACTCATTAGCTGCTGAGTACACAGCTGCTGAAATTTGTCCTAATTAAGAGTTTTCTGCACTCTTTGCTCATATAGGTAATCAAACCGGGGACTCTCTGTGTGAGGCAGATATGCTAACCATTACACTACCAGGGTGGGCAAATACGTTTTTTAAAAGTCTGTGGCCTGATTTTTCCTTCTCAAAACAACAATGACGTGATTCATTTTTACTAAATTGATAAATATAATCTTGAATTAAATACTTTTTCCTTACATTAATTTTTTAAGGCCCATATAAACATCTTTGTAACTGAATGCAATCAATAAAACTTGATTTATAACAGATTTTTACTCCAGCCATGAAAAAATATATTTTGGACATTAAAAAAAATAATTGAAAAATCTAATGTATAAATTATCTGTATACAATATATGGACCTGGAGATAATATTTTCATCTATGCTGTTTAAACTTATTAGAAATCTTTTTTTAAAAATTGTTGAAATTAAAATAATTAGTAGATTTCAATAAAACTTTCAGTACTTAAATCCCCAGTGATTCATTGTTTTTATGAAAATAGTAAGCTAGAACAGGGAAACATACTTTAATGTGAATACTCCCACACATTTAATTTTATGTAATCAATTAAAAATTTCTAGTGGAAATATTTATATCTCTTATCAAAGATAAATTGCTGTTGAAAATAAATTCTGCTAACTTTATAAAAACATTATCTGGAAAAAAATTCAGATGTCCTTTATTCATGAGTTAGAATTTGCAAATTAAAATACAAATACAATCGTCAATCACCAACGTAGTATTAATTAAAAATGCAAATCTATAAATTATATTTCATTTGATAATTGTTGTTTCAAGAACAGCAGGATATCAATTTTATTTAGTAACTGAATGTTGAGTTCATAGAAACACAAACTGAGTTGTTATAATTTTATTATTGCAAATAATCCAGGAGTTTATTTTCTTTAATAATTCCACTTCTTTATTTACAGATATTGCCATGAACTGTAATCATTGATTCTATGTTGAAGATGAGAATGGAGAAATAAACTAGGGAAATGCTACTCTTGTGCAATGTGCAGATCATCATTTTCATTGGCTTCATATCAACTGTGCAGATCAGCATTTTAATAGAAAAACTTTAACTAATCAAATACAAACAAATCTTATTGTAGCAAAGTCTGTAGATCAGCCTTTTGAATGAAATCACATTTGAAAGTATGCATGCAAACACATACTGGAGAGAAACACTTTTGAGTAGAGTGTGTGGATCAACCTATTGAAAAAGTTCTGATTTGGGCAAAACCATGCAAACATCCATTGAAGGGAAACCTTACTCTTGTCAAGTGTGTGGATCTACATTTTCAGGGAGTTCAGATTTGAAGAGACACATGCGAACACACACTGGAGAGAAACCCTTCTCTTGTCAAGTTTGTGGATCAGTATTTTCACAGAATTCACATTTGAAGGTACACATGCGAACCCACACCGGAGAAAAACCCTTCTCTTGTCAAGTTTGTGGATCAGTATTTTCGCTGAATTCACATTTGAAGGAACACATGCCGACACACACTGGAGAGAAACCCTTCTCTTGTCAAGTGTGTGGATTTGCATGTTCACGAAGTTACGAGTTGAAGTGTCACATGCGAACACACACTGGAGAGAAACCCTTTTGTTGTCAAGTGTGTGGGTCTGCATTTTCACAGAATTCACATTTGAAGAGCCACATGCTGACACACACTGGAGAGAAACCCTTTTCCTGCCAAGTGTGTGCATCTGCATTTTCACAGAATACACAGTTGAAGACCCACATGCTGACACACACTGGAGAGAAACCCTTCTCTTGTCAGGTGTGTGCTTTTGTATTTTTACATAATTCTCATTTGAAGAGACACATGCTAAAACACACTGGAGAGAAACCCTTCTCTTGTCAAGTGTGTGGATCAGTATTTTCACAGAAGTCATATTTGAAGGTACACATGCGAACCCACAGTGGAGAGAAACCCTTCTTTTGTCAAGTGTGTGGATCTGCATTTTCAGCGAGTTCAGCTTTGAAGGATCACATGCGAACCCACACTGGAGAGAAACCCTTCTATTGTAAAGTGTGTGGATTTGCATGTTCACAGAGTCATGGTTTGAAGAGTCACATGCGAACACACACTGGAGAGAAACCCTTTTCTTGTCAAGTGTGTGGGTCTGCATTTTCACAGAGTTCATATTTGAAGACCCACATGCTGACACACACTGGAGAGAAACCATTTTCTTGTCAAGTGTGTGGGTCTGCATTTTCACAGAGTTCACATTTGAAGACCCACATGCTGACACACACTGGAGAGAAACCCTTCTCTTGTCAAGTTTGTGGATCTGCATTTTCAGCGAGTTCAGTTTTGAAGCGCCACATGCGAACACACACTGGAGAGAAACCCTTCTCATGTCAAGTGTGTGGGTCTGCATTTTCAGTGAATTCACATTTGAAGAGACACATGCTAACACACACTGGAGAGAAACCCTTTTCTTGTCAAGTGTGTGCTTCTGCATTTTTACAGAATTCACATTTGAAGAGACACATGCTAACACACACTTGAGAGAAACCCTTTTCTTGTCAAATATGTGGTTCTGCATTTTCACGATGTTCCAATTTGAAAGAACATCAGCAAACTCACACTGGTATGAAACAAAATTAGAAAAGTTGCATGTAACTACACCGAGGGAAAACCATGTTCTTGTGAAATGCGTTGTTTAACATTTCCACTGTAATTCACATAATAATACATATGCAAGAAAGAATAATTGTAATCATGCAAATTATATCAATTAACTTTTTCACAGGATTCTTACACAATCATCTTTAAAGTGCAGTTTGTACTGAAATACACGGGTAAACATACACTCAAGAGAATCCCTTCATTTTTCTTCTAATCAACAGAAAATAATATGCACTTTAATGTCAACAGGAAAGGACTATTTTAAATTATGTAAATTTTCCATTGCAATTATTTTGACTGGTTTTCTTTCATCCAGGAACAAGAAAAGTAACAATCTTTAATAAAGATAATGATATAACATTTCTGCTCAGATGTTTTTGATATGTCGTATAGTGGGGTGAACATCCTGGACTTGGATAGAAAGGAAGGACCTGAAGACTCGAAAGTTGTTTGTAAAAATATGTGAACATATTTCTTAAGATACATTTTGTCAGCCAGAGAATGAAGAGAGAGATAAGGGTGCCGAGAGGCCGTTCCCAACAGGGGTACCCGGCCTTCTGCCTTTCCAGCACTAGGCAGTCTGCCTGTCTCTGCTTGGGTCCTGAGTTTTCTCCGTCTCTTCTGCTTTATGTGGCTTCAAACTCCAATGCTTGTGTGTTCAACATCCTGTTTGTGGGATGCATATTTCCTAAGGTGACTGGGGTAACTTCCATACAGGTGTTTAGCCCGCAAATGACCTTTCATGACAGTATATCATAACATTCCTTCTGTGGATATTTTTCCAGCATCTCTCTCTGACTCTCCACAAGAGAAGAAAAAAAACAACAGTCCCCACCCGTGATCAATTTGACGGAAAAAGAAATTGGTTAAACAAAAATTGGTAGATTGGTTTATCTTTTTTTTCTTTCTTTTATCACTTTCTTCCACAACTTAAATATATGGGTAATTTTGCTACTACAAAGTGCAAGACTCCTCTCTGTGCCCATACTAAAAGAAAATCTTAGATTTTCTTCCATGATCCATATCCTCACAGGGCTTTCCTCTTGCCCTAAAATCCCATGTTATTCTTTTTAGGCTCTCCTAGCCTCAACACCAAATAACATCTTATGCCCACAGACAGGTGGTTCTACTAGAATCTACAAGCGACTGAATTCGCTCCCCACATTTTTGGGCTCTCTTGAACTTTGTCGGCGCATGACTTTAATTCATAAGCGAGATTGCACTCCTAGTATTTGACTGAATGCTAGATTTTCAAATATTAGCACAGAAAAAACGATCTTGCCCCTACCACAAACAAACACATCATATCACTCACTAATTGCATTACTTTAATAGTTTAATTTTCTCATCTGATTAAGACCAGCTTAAATCAATTTCCCATTTCTTCACGCTAAAGAGGGACAACCTAGGTATCACCGAATTTCAATTCTCGCCTTCATAGACTGGTACTTGAATAAGCAAAGAGAGAAATGCTCTCCTAGTCATTTAATCTAATACCAGAATAAAACTTATTTGAATGCTTGAATATGTAAACTTGAGCACCAAGGGCAAACTGCATTGCAAAACCAGATTAATTCTTACGGTGAAAATCCATATAGTAATCTAACTTCATTCATAAAAATGTTACTCTAGACAAGTGACAAGTCAATTACGTTGCGAAATCCCTTCACTGTTTAATATCAGTGACATCCAAATTCATAACAATCTCACATTCCCATGCTCACACACTAAGGGAAAATACAGCCTCGAATATAAGTATGTTTCAAAACACACACACCCACAAAGTACAAATTTACGTTCTAACTATAGTGATAAATCAAATCTTTTTCTTTTCTTTTTTCAATTTTTGTGTGTTTTTTTTTTACATTTAAGGACGGAGACTTCTTCTCCTTCTCTCTCTTCTTTCATATCAAGTTTTGACATGTATATTCCACCCACTCATCTTGTGCATATGTCCTGTATTTATAATCAAGTGAATTAATTTCATTTGCTGTCTGCTAAGTCTAAAAAAAATATATCATCTCACGTTCTCATATCTATACATAAAATTCAGAATTCACAGAAGCCTGTAGTAGTTTTATACAATTATCCCCAAAACAAAAATAGACAATTCCGAAAATTGCAAGTTCTCATTGAAAAACATAACAGAAGCATTCCTCTTCAACATAATGATACAATGGAAAATGAACAAAACCACATCGGCATGAATCCGTCTCATGCTTAATTCTTGGGACTTAGATTTGCCCATATTTTTACTGCCTCCGTTAACTGAATGTGGGCGCAGCGATTTCACTCCAGACCTTTTTCACTTATTCGGTCCCACCAATAAGGATTTGATCGCTTCAAACCGATATCTGGTGACGCCCCTATGACTTTCCAGGTGCGGAGAAATTTCTCCAGCCGGTAACCACAGCAAAACACCATAAGTACTGGTGTCATGATTATTCCATCAGATCATGGCCAGCATTGATATGCTGAGCCCAAACAAAGGCACCAATTAAAAAAACATTTTTAAAAAAACACATTTTCCATCAATTAATACAAAACAATCTCTAGAGCTTGCTCTCTTTCTCTTAGGGATCTCTTCCACTGATAATAAAATGGTAAAAACCTCATCACTACAAGGCTAAATTAGTTGTTATAAAATTTGCTGTCTAAAGCGAGAAAGTCAGAAAAATACAACAGAAAAGAATGTTCATCATCATCTTTTCATATTTCATTTTAACTTTAATCTCTTTTGTTTTCAACATTCCAATAATTAGTAAGCTCCCCTTATTAAATTTCAAGGCACTATGTAAAAAAAATGGAAATCAAAAGTCGAACTATTTGTTTCCAGAGTCACGTCACCTTTTTGACATGAAGTACAAAAATATGAGATAGATACAATTTACAGGGTTTAAAAGAGAAAGCACAGTCATACTTTGTCTGCTGGATCATTGTTTGACAACTCAAAATTCAACAATATTCTGGATGTGAACTTTAACCTATGAGTGTGTTGACAATAGATTTCCCAGCAAAGATTCATAGAATGTCACTACGAGTAAATTCGAATAGAAATAACGTATACAAAAGTATATTAACATGTTAATACATTTTCAGCAATCCTTTAATCATTTTTTTGTTTTTTAAAACAATAGTACAGTTTTACTTAGCACAAAACTAGCATGAAATACCAAAACAGAATAAAAAATTGTTCATGTTGTTAAAATTGTTTCTTTTCTCTCTTCTCCATGCTTTTGATCATTGGCCAGTCATTTCTTTCTTTTTTTGTTCCCCTCTTTCTTTGTGTGTGAGTTTCGTGTATATATCTATATTTTTATATTGTGTAAGCAGTTATGTCTTTCAATTTTTTTCTTCGTGTTCTTTTCCTTATTTTTATAAAAAAAATTTTTTTTCATTCCCTTCCGACAGGCACAAAACAAAGTCTTCAAACATACCTTGATTGTCCTTAATTGTCCTTTTTTTCTTCAAATTAATTCTTTCATTTATACCCTGGAACGTGGATCGTTGTTTCTTCCTTCTCTGTGGGACTCTCACATTGTGTGTCCATGGCATTTTCTTTTTTGAATGTGATTAGCAGTCTGGTGGTTGGTTCTGTTTTTTTTTTCCGGTTCTCCAGGTTATTTCAAAATACACCTTGTCGGCATATCAGGTCACCAAAGCATTTTCTAGTTAATTCCCTATATTTACTAATTGAATGAGTCACGGACTGGAATCTTGAATAATGAGATGTCCCTTTCCTCTGCTGTGGATACAAGGCACAGTTCTTGGTACAGCCCTTATAAAGTCATTCATGTTTATGTTATGCTCTCTTCAAATAAACATAAAAAATATGTTGTTATTGTGATCAAAAATATGCTTCCTTTTCATAGAAATATATGGCCTGACGTGTATGAATGCATATTGCTGAGAAACCATATTCTTGTGACATATGTTAATATTCCTTTTTGGAGCATTATATGTACACACATGTGGATCCATTATTTGTGGTCTGGATTCTACTTATTGATTTTTTAAATTTGTTTTTTCAAAAGAGAAAAAAACAGTGGTTAAAGTCTGAAGATAACGCAAAATCGTTCTCTCGGTTGTGATTATACAAACGATCAAACAACAAAAACTGAGTTGAATTTAAGGTGTCAACAGATTTTTAAAATTTTTTAAGTTTTCACCGACTTTCAGTGCTTTCACCAAAATTCACTAGAATTGTTCTTTCATTAATTCTCTTATTTCTTTTTATTTAAGTGTTCGGATATAGGAGATCTCTATTTTGTTTAAATTAAAACTATGTATTTATTTTTGTGTAAAAAGAAAAAAGTCCATAAACAATCAATATTAACACCCTGATGCAACACATGACGTCATACACAGTATCAACTGAAAATATACAACATTTATTCGAATCAGTTTCGTGGTCCAGATTCTACATTTGATCCAATGGTTTCTTAAACATATATTGAATTCATATCAGTGGAAGGGTCCTTAGTTTCAAATGGGCTGTAGGTATTTTTATATGAAAAATTTTTACCACTGAATTGAAGAGTCCAGTGTTACGGACAAACAAAAACGTCACATTGTTGATT
>VCCN01001005.1:2029453-2041387 GCA_006491835.1 Architeuthis dux | reverse complement strand
TTAAGATTTACTGTGATAATCTGTTGGGATTGAATAGGATGGTGACTTTGTCTTCGCGTCTTCCTACTAGAATGAACTTTCGTACCTCTTCACTGATTGAAGAAAGGTAGCCAGATAGTTGGAGATGTTTTTGGCCAAAAACACGCAGAAAATGGCTAAAATTGTTAGTAAAATATTACACCACTGCAGTATATTTCGGTCGCAAATTTTCTACCCCGGACGTTTCGGCTTACTTTTGTTTTTAAAGGTGAATATTACCAACTAGATGGAATTTAAAATGAAATATGATCAAAATATATAAATCTAATGCAATTTACAATAATAATTAAGTTAATTCATGTTTGTTGTTGATTTTATAAATCTTTTTTTCAACTTTTTATGCTAATTTTTGTTTATTTTCTCAATTAATCTAATATAAGACCTTCACTTTTTACGGAAATTTGTGAGTTTTGGTACGAAACTGCGGCTGTTATTTAAGCTTTTTTGATTTAATTATAACGTTTTACGTTTTTTTAGCAACTTACTGTGTTGAATATTTGATAAAGAATAAAACAAAAAGATTTTGGCAATTAATCTTTTGGACTTTCCTTTCAGTCCATAATACCTTCTTTTTTCTTACCTCGCGAAATTTGTCCGTTTTGAGAAAAATGAATTGTTTTAGGTTTTGAGGGGGGAGTCTATTTAAAAAGTAAATGCTAAACTGTGCACTTTAGCATTATAGTTACATAGTAAATAGACCCCTCCACCCAAAAAAAAATTTCTTTTTAAATTGACATATTTCATGAATTGCATTATTATTATATTTTGATTCTATTTTATTTTAAATCCCATCTAGTTAGTAATTTCCACCTTTAAACACAAAACCATGCCGAAACATCTGGGGTAGAAAATTTTCATCCGAAACGTCCGCAGCTAAACTGTCCAGGCCGAACAGTCCTTGGCCGAAATGTCCGGTTACCATCTTATCTTTACTAGACTAAATACTCACTCTGACGGGTGAAATAAATTGCTGTCAAAAATAATTAATGAAATAGATAGATAGATAGAAATCAGGTAGTATTTAATTTAATTTGTTTTTAAAAAGTGATATTTGTGACTTTTACAGTTTTGTTTCCAACCTCGGGAAATGTATGTGTAATATATATGTCATAATATATATTTATCTATAAATCTGTACATATCTAAATCTATCTCATTATCTCTCACTGTCTCTCTCTATATATAAATAGATAAAATCTCCAAATAGTTTATTATTAGGAAGTTATAAATTATACTCATAATTTTCTTGTTATTTGACACATTTCTGATTTCTGATTTATTTAATTATTGCAAACTAGCTGAAAACCCACCTACAGGCTGGCTTTTCAGCTAGTTCCTGCAGAAAGCCTATATTGCCCTTTTGTCCCCAATAAGAGATCATGGATTTGAACTGCTGTATTTACTCATGTATAATGCACTGTACTAATGGAGGATAAACTGTGCTTTTTATTTGGTACTTATGGAACTGAGTTAATATCATCAAAATGTTTCAGCTGATACACCACTTTCATTTACATAAGTTCTCAAGTTTTATCTAAGAGGTCATTACACAAAAGTCAAATGTTTTAACCAAAGTGGATAAAGAAGAGAAGAATTCAATATTATCTTTGCTCAGTAGAACAAAACAGATTCTATAGCAGCAATGGCACTTTAAACAAACAATTTAAAAAGCATAATTTTCAACTCACCCTCTACTGTGGAGTTGAAGCAATAATAACTGTGCTTTTTATTTGGTAATGCTAAAACATTCTCCAGGGTCCCATTAGTGACACCAGAAAATATGGTGGCCATAGCTCTAGCCATTCTTGAGTTATGCAATAGACAGACAGATAGACAAAAGAGACATTTGGTGATTTATAGTAAGGTGGCAAAAATGTATTTATGTTAAATAAAAATTCCATGTATTTAAAAAAAGTATTCAAAAACATTTATTGTAGGCTTTTATGTACTTTATTTAGAAATCCAAAATAAATTCTATACATTCAATGATAAATTATTTTACAAAACTGATTTATTATTATTCAATTGAAATATGATCTTTACTCTCATTTTAACCATATTCAAACATTTAAATCTTTTTCTTGGTTATTATTTGTGGAGTTGAAACAATAATATTTTATAATTTTATTCACTATATCTCTCTTTCTCTCTGCAGTAAAAAACTGGGGTTAACATTCATGAGAAAATAGGCAGAAATATTAAAATAAAAACATTTGGATAGAAAACATTATATTAATGGAAAAGACCCAAATACACATACAAAACTTGTATTATGTTTATAATAAATAAATAAAATATAGCTAGACACAACTTATTGGATAGGTCATATCTAGTAAATAATTCCTCACTAAACTGGCACAAGGTCACAAATGTAGAGCATTTAGTGAAGATTGTTTCACTTCCACAGTAAGGGTGTGCAAAACTAGCTTGCTAACCATTGATTCATGGCAAGGTTGCCAGTGCTGGGTTTTTCAATATGTCTGGGTTTCTGGGGTTTTTACATAAAGATTTAATGAAATCTAAGTTTTTCCATTTCAGTTTCACAAGTTTTTTATTAATTGAATCTCCAGTGTTTTCTGGCAAATCAATCTGGCAGTAAATAGTGCCAAATGTGTACAAACGTACCAACTTTGCCAGCCCTGCAAGTTAGTTGGAAGTTGCAGTTCTGTGGTCTTTGTCATTCTACTCTTACGTTCTTAGTCATGTGTCAACTCATTAAGCATTCATTTTCAAGCATTTATTTATGGAAACTTCAGTCTTAATCATGGCTCAATTTTCAAGTACTGCAGTTTGCATCCCTTATTAACAATCATCAGTGAAGTGTCACCAAAGAAAAACATGGTATGTACAATCTTTCAAAAATCATTGGCTCCAGGAACCTCAATTTAAACACTGGCTAAAAAAGCATAGCACTAATCATAACAATAGCTACTACGTATCTTGTAAAATTTCACTTCAGAATGAAAATGAATCAATCTTCTTAACTCACAAAAACACTGAAAAACATAAAAACTTTGAAGCCGCAAAGTCACCTCTTTCTTAACAAAGAAGACAACATCTCAAATTGAATGTAGTTGCTAAGTAGTTACTGTTAATAAATGGGTAAAAGTAATTCATTCTAAAACTGCCTTATTGAGTTAGATGTTATCTGGGTTTTTTTGTGTAGAATCTGGGTTTATTTGAGCGCAGGATCTTGGGTCTTTTTAGGAAAAGCTGCTGACAACCCTGCTCCATGGCGAGAGTTGTGTCCCTTGACTGTTTTGATTTTATTCAACAGAAGTTTTGTTGAGTAAACAAAATTCAAAATGGCAACTCAAAGAATTTTACAGACTCAAAAATATAATCTATACTTTGAGGTGTTAGAATGGGACCAACTTATTGACTTATTTCTGGCTCAAACATCGAGCCATGTTTACATGAATTACCTCCCTTGAATCTTGTGTATTTTTGTTTGGAAAGCAACAAAAACATTGATTGTGGCTTTTAAGAAAAGAATTGTTTGACTCTGAAATTATCTACTCTAATAATGAACAGTGTGGTTTTCATGTTCTATCTGTAACACTGGACTCTTCCACTCAAGGGTAAGAATTTTGCTGATAAAATACCTTCTTGAAACTATGAACACATTCAGCATGTTTTTCTGACAAAAAATCTCATAGAAATCCCAATATATCCGTGAATATATCACTAGATTCAATAAGTAGATTGTATATAGAAAAAATGAGCAGGATGTATGTCATATAGCAATGATCAGCAAGCTAATCTTGCATGCTATTGAGAGTTGGCTTGATCCTCACTGGATCTCCCATTATTGATTTTCTGATACCAAAATATACTAAGTTAATAATTGATGATATAATGAACAATGTGACGTTTTTAGTTTGTCTGTAACACTAGACTCTTCAATTCAGTGGTAAATGTTTTGCTTATCAAAATACCTCCTACAAACAATTTGAAACTGGGGACCCTTCCACTATATGTTTAAGAAATCATTGGATCAAATGTAGAATCCGGACCACAAAACTGATTCGAGTGAAAGTTGTATATGATATTACGTGTTGCATCAGGGTGTTAATATTGATTGTTTATGGACTTTTTTCATTTTACACAAAAATAAATACATAGTTTTAATTTAGTCAAAATAGGGATCTCCTATATCGAACACTGATTTAATGAAATATTTTTGATTCCAATAGCTTTCAATCGTTTGTGTGTATTTCAGTATTTCTTCAAAAGTGAATGATTTTCTAATTTTCACACTCACTGTTAAAAATGACGCATAAATAAAAAGAAATGAGAGAATTAATGAAAGAAAAATTCTAGTGAAGATTTTGGTGAAAACTTAAAAAATTTGAAAAAGTTTGTTGACAGCTTAAATTCAACTCAGTTTTTGTTGTTTGAATAATCGCGAGTGAGCGAACGTTGTTACATTATCTTCAGACTTTAACCAGTTTTTTTTTCACTTTTCAAAAGACAACTTGTTTTTTTATATAATGGAAGAAAATAAGGATTAAACGTAGAATCCGGACCCCAAACAATGGATCCATATACTTCACAAGAATATGGTTCCTTTCCAGTGTGTACATATAATGCACAAGTCACAAGAATATGGTTTCTCAGCAATGTGCATTCATACACGTCGTGCCATATATTTCTGTGAAAGGGAAGCACATTTTTGATCACAAGTAATAACAAAATATTATGTATGTTTATTTGAAGGAGGCATAACATAAACCTTGAATGACTTTATAAAGGCTGTACCAAGAACTGTGCCTTGTATCCACAGCAGAGGAAAGGGACATCTCAAATTTATCAAAAACATTTGAGCAGAAATGTTTTCATCATATCATTATCTTTATTCAACATTGTTACTAGTTGAAAGAAAACCAGTCAAAATAATTGCAATGAAAATTTTATATAATTTAAAATAGTCCTTTCCTGTTGACATTAAAGAGTTTATTTTCTTTTGAATAGAAGAAAAATAAAGGGATTCTCTCGAGTGTGTGTTCACGTACAAACTACACTTTAAAGATAATTGTGTGATCCTGTGAAAAAGTTAATTGATATCATTTTCATGATTACAGTTGTTCTTTCTTGCGTATCTGCATGTGTATTATTATGTGAATTACAGTGGAAATGCTAAACAACACACTTTACAAGAACATGGTTTCCCCTCAGTGTATTTAGATGCAACTTTTCTAATTTTGTTCCAAGCCAGTGTGAGTTTGCATATGTTCTTTCAAATCGGAACATTGTGAGAATGCAGACCCACACACTAAACAAGAGAAGGCTTTCTCTCCAGTGTACATTTGCATGTGTCTCTTCAAATGTGAATTCAGTGAAAATCCTGATCCACACATTTCACAAGAAAAGGGTTTTTCTCCAGTGTGTGTTAGCATATGTCTCTTCAAATTTGAATTAAGTGAAAATGCGGATCCACATATTTGACAAGGAAAGGGTTTCTCTCCAGTGTGTGTTCGCATGTGGCTCTTTAAATTTGAACTCCGTGAAAATGCTGATCCGCACACTTGACAAGAGAAGGGGTTCTCTCCAGTGTGTGTTTGCATGTGACTCTTCAAATGTGAATTCTGTGAAAATGCAGAACCACACACTTGACATGAAAAGGGTTTCTCTCCAGTGTGTGTTCGCATGTGGCTCTTCAAATCTGTACTCTGTGAAAATGCTGATCCACACACTTGACAAGAAAAGGGTTTCTCTCCAGTGTGTGTTCGCATGTGGCTCTTTAAATTTGAACTCTGTGAAAATGCTGATCCACACACTTGACAAGAGTAGGGGAGTTTCTCTCCAGTGTGTGTTCGCATGTGGATTTTCAACTTCAAATTGTCTGAAAATGCTGATCCACACACTTGACAAGAAAAGGGTTTCTCTCCAGTGTGTGTTAGAATATGTCTCTTCAAATTTGAATTCAGTGAAAATGCTGATCCACACACTTGACAAGAGAAAGGTTTCTCTCCAGTGTGGGTTCGCATGTGTAGCTTTACATGTGAATTCATTGAAAATGCAGATCCACACACTTGACAAGAAAAGGGTTTCTCTCCAGTGTGTGTTTGCATGTGTATCCTGGGAAGATGAAATTCACACACTTGACAAGAATATGATTTCCCTTCACAGGTTGTTTGCATGTTTTTGTCCAAATCAGAACTTTTTAAATAGGTTGATCCACACACTCTACTCAAATGTTTCTCTCCAGTGTGAAAAGACTGATCAACAATAAGTTTTTATTATTGATTGTATGTGATTAGTTAAAGTTTACTATCAAAACGCTGATCTGCAGTTGACATGAGTTGGTTTTCTCTTCAGTATCTCTTGGCATTTTTATTCTCAAAATTGAAGCCAATGAAAATGATGATCTGCACACTGCACACGAGTATCATTTCTAATTTTTTTCTTCATTCTCATCTTCAACATAGAATCGATGATTACATGGCAATATCTGTAAATAAAGTGGTATTATTAAAGAAAATACTAAACTCATGAATTATTTGCAATAATAAAATTATAACAACTCAGATGTGTTTCTATGAACTCAACATATCTCACATATGTTGTTACTAAATGAAATTGATATCCTGCTGTTCTCGAAACAACAATTATCAAATGGAATATAATTTAGAGATTTGCATTTTTACTTTTCAATAATTTCATTCATCAAAAAATGAGAAAAACTTTCATTCATCAAAAACAAGACATTTCATTATACATTAAAAAATAATGAGAAAAACTGTTTACATTTTGAAATTTAACCAATAAAAGTGTTTTTTTTCCTTTCTGTTCAGTTAAAATATTTTATAGGAGAAACAAAACTTTAATACTACTTTGGTGATTGACGATTGCATTTGTATTTTAATTTGCAAATTTTAACTTATGAATAAAGGACATCTGAACTTTTTTCCAGTTGATTTTTTGCAAAGTTAGCAGAATTTATTTTCAACAGCAATTTACCTTTGAAAAGACAAATATTTCCACTAGAAATCTCTAATTGATTACATAAAATTAAATGTGTGGGAGTATTCACATTAAAGTATGTTTCCCTGTTCTAGCTTAATATTTTCATAAAAACAATGAATCACTAAGGATTTAAGTACTGAAAGTTTTATTGAAATCTAATAATTATTTAATTTCAACAAATTTTAAAAATTTGATTTTAATCTGTCCATTAGTTGAATTTTGGGAGAATTTCATCTTGGTGTGTTTTTGCCTGAAAATTTCCTAATGCAAATTATCACGCTATACTGTTTTGCTCTGTGTAAACACAACTACTTAAACCCAAATATCTCTAGGTTTATATAATATATAGAAACAGTTTTGATATCAGAATTTTCTACAATCTTTCTTCTTAGAAAAGAAAAATTACGTTTGCATAATCACAGTGGATTTCAAGGCTGTGTTTATGTTTATGCCTAAAAAAATATCAATTCCACCATAATTAATGGATCTGTCATCAGAAAAAATGAAGTGAGTTTTGAAATTCTTCATTTGCTTCAAAGAAAATTAGTTAATTTAATGATTAATTGACTCGATTTGGGGAAAATATTGCTTACTTTTCACAGAAAACCTAGTAAAAAATACATTTGTTTACCAGGGGTTTCATTTATGGGTGAACACAGTTCAAAGATCAAGTAACCGAGTTCCTACACTCCCCATACCATATCTACTGTCAGTGCAACTTTGTTTTAAATTAAAAGATTTTTAATGGATGACAGGAAATGTCAACATCTAACTGATTTTTCAGTAGCTACTTCTTTCAGAACCGGAAGTAATTCAAATTTCTGAATTACGTGCTACCATACTAAATGAATTGTATCGTATGTGAGTAAACAAAAAATAATATTTTTTTTTATAATAGTGTTTTAAAGTTTTGTAAAATTTTATACTTATCGATAATTAAAATACATCTTTCTTAATAACAATGTTTCAGATGAATGCAAGTAGCATAAACATTATTAATTTAATTCAAAGTTTTTAAAAAGCCATAAAAAATTCTTTGCAGCGGATATTTTATTTTGTAATCAAAAAGTGTACACTATATTTGAATAAAATAACCAACTGAAAGTTTTCAAAACAAAAACATTTTTTACTGCACTTCTTATTTTCTGATTCGGGGCCAATTAAAATAGTTTGCAGTTTCAAATAAAATTTCAACTGATTTAATTTCTTTATAGAAATGTAAATATCGTTTACATGCAAAAGATATATTATTGAGATTTCATAAAATTAAAAGTGGGGTGATTGACTTAAAAAATATATTTCCATAAGTTTTCCTTACAAAATACCCTTTTTATAAAAAAATTAATATAAAAATGAATACCGAAAATTTGATTGAAATCGGCTTAGTTAACTTATGGTAATTTTTAAAAATATGTGTATAATTTGGACTAAACATGTTTTCAAACATAATTATCTCTGTGTTTATATAGTTTACGCATACAATTTATATGAGAATATTCTATAATCTTTCTTCTTAGATTATGACAAAATTGATAGTTCATAAGTTTCTGGTGTTTTTATTGATACATGGGGCTTTGTTGTCAAAACTGTGAGAGTACTTAGTTATTTTATATCTCTGTTTCTATATTAGTATTATTGTTATGCTTTCTCCAAAAAGGCAGGACTTTTCATATCCACACCTAAAAACAATTATACACAATAAGAAGAAAATAAATAGAAAGCTATTTTTTATTTTTGCAACTAATAATGCCATTCAAAGATTTCTTTTGTTTTTTAGGAGATTTAATGCTCGCCTATGTGAAGATGCCTTAATGTAGAAGGTGAGAGTTAGTCCTGAAAAGGACTGGGTGTATTGGTATCACAGTAGTGGTCTTGTTGATGCTTGAAGATGGAGAGATGAAATCGGTGGTCATTGATGAGATAATGTTGTCGCACATGGAGAATCACATGACACAAATGGAGCATGCTGATTGGCTGACAGGTCCAGGAGCTGTTGAAGAAGGCTTGGGCCACCATGTTGGCTTTGCAGGGGAAATACAAACAAAGGAAGACACGATTCTTATACACAGAAAGAGAACAAAGGTGTACACTTGTAGATTTACAAATGAGATTTGTTTAATATTGAAGATAATACACAAAGATAAGGAAGAGAATTGGAAAGTTAAATGAGAGATTTGTCTTAGAAGGAAGCGAAGCTATCAGTTGAGGCGAGTTGAAACAGACACGTTGAGGAAACGCCGGAGAGCTGGCTTCTGCTTGGTGTGAGTAACTACAGACAAAGGGATTCGCTAGCTAGTAGTAGCATATAAGAATGAAGGTGTTTTTATGTGGGTGATTTCTCATGCACAGACCTTTGGCGACTAGCGCGTCGGCAAAAGTAAGATGAAGAGATATGTTTTGCACATGGTATTTATAGAGCTATAAGCAGTAGCAGCACATTGTTAGTTGCATATTTCTGTAGGGTCAGCCATTAAACTGTAAGTAGGCAGTTACAGTTTTATAGCCAATGAAATACATTTTTTTATTTTGTTTATTTTTGTTTTATAAATTCTATATCTTATTGGTCAAGAGTTTTTTTTTTTAATGATTGTATTTCTGTATAAACAAAAAAAGTTAAAGATAGGGTGCTACTTTTTAAAAGCCTGATGCTGCCTGACACACGTTTTTTAATACCTGACACATGACAATCTATATCTGACACTTTTCTGGCACACAATGAAATATTTCGATAAAAACTTCTTAATACTACTACTCAAGCATAAACAAACTTCCTCCCACTGCCTGTCACACCAGTGTTGTCAGATAGTTGCTGGAAACATGTGTCAGGCATTAAAAAAAGTGTGTCAGGCCATATCAAGAAGTGTCTGTCAATTTCAGATTAGATATTTTGTTAATATGACAGGAAAGTGTCAGATATTAAAAACGTGTCAGGCAATGTCAGGCAGCATTAACGTATGTCAGGCAATGGTTGGAAGTGTTCAGGTGCCGTAAAACATACGCAAGTTTCATTTTGAATTAAATATTGGGTGAAAATCGTTTGAACAGCATTATTTTTAGTTATGGAAAACACGCATGATTATAATATGAGGTCAGGTAAAAACCACCAAGGCAGGTAAATCAGAAATTTGTTACGGATGCTAAAATAGACGAAACCCGATTTTTCATGTCAACACCTAAACAGTTAAAGACAATAAGAAGAAAATAAATAGAAAACTTACCGACCGAATTATTAAACTATCGCCAACAAATTTTATTCAATTATTCAACATGGATTAACGATAAACAATGAAAGTGGCTGAATCAATGTATTAAATACTATGTCCCATAATTCTTGTTACATTTCTATATACATTTCATATGCGAATCTAACTATTATTGTGGGACAGAGGTAGTACAATCGAATACGAAGCGGTCATCGAAAAGACTGAGTTTGTTATTATTTGTTCAAGTTAATTAGTAAAATAAAGCATCAAATACTTACAAGATGATCGAATGTGTAAACTTTGGTGGTTTCTGTATTTGAAAAAGATGGGATGGATTAGGATTTACTGTGATAATCTGTTGGGATTGAATAGGATGGGGTCTTTGTCTTCGCGCCTTCCTGCTAGAGTGAACTTTCGTACTTCCTCTGTTGCCAACTCTAAAAAATTAGTCCGGGGGCCAGCAGGGGCTACCGTGCACCACCCCCATGATTCTACTTTTCGGGTACCAAAATGTTCCTTAGGATGTCCTCTTTCAGAAAAAATATGTTCCCAAGAAAAAGGTTGGGAAGAACTACCTCATTTGCATAAAACAGAATGGACGCCAGCACACATAAAAAAAACCCAGAATTTCATATCTCGTCTCCCAGTTGACATATCTGAGTAGTTTAAAAGGCTAAATCATGTGTTTCAGAGATGAGGAATTCAGAGATAAGGAATTCAGAGATGAGGAATTCAGAAATCCACTTTATTTTACCATAAAATAATTAAATTATAGGTATTTCAGGACTTTACAAGGAAATTTCAAGTATACTTTATAGGCCAAATTGTGAATTTAATTCATGAAGGAGACATATATACATCTATATATATACATCTATATATATACATCTATATCGTTGGAAAGAGAATTTCCTCAGGTTTCGAACACTGTATGTTGTCAATTTGTATGTATTGGGCTTAAAAGGTTACAGCTCAAAACGTGAAGCTAAGTATTCAGCATTTTACGAAGAAAACTTCAAGTACACAGTCCAAATTCTATGGACTGTGGAATTAATTTTTGATGGAAGTCACAAAACGCGCTAATTAGCAACACTGCCTTCTCACTGATTGAAGAAAGGTAGCCAGATATTTGGAGAAAATGGACAAATGCTAAAATTGTTAGTAAAATATTACAATATTGACGTATATTTCGGCTGCAAATTTTCTACCGTGGACATGGAACTGTAATGCTAAACTCGGCACACACTTTCCACCTAAGGAAGTACGGATGCAAAGTTTTTACACCCGCGCACACCTGATGTTAAAAATGACGCTCAAATAAAAAGAAATAAGTGAATTCAGGAAAGAAAAATTCCTATATTTAAAAAAATAATAATCTCCATATTTGCCAGATGTTGATTAAATCAAAAATCTTATTTCGCAAGTCAAGCTAACCGGTAGAGAAAAGCTGTACTTCCGTAAAGTATGTGCCCACTTTAGCATTATAGTTACATTGTAGACCCGTCCTCGTAAAAGCTAAAAAGAAATTTTCTTTTTAAATTGACACATTTCATAAATTACATTAGATTTATATATTTTGATTCTATTTCATTTAAATCCCATCTAGTTAGTAATTTCCACCTTTAAAAACAAAATGAGGCCGAAACGTCCAGGGTAGAAAATTTGCATCTGAAACGTCCACAGCTGAACAGTCCTCGGCCGAAATGTCCAGTTACCATCTCAT
>VCCN01001005.1:2012464-2023595 GCA_006491835.1 Architeuthis dux | reverse complement strand
GACAGAAATTGTGTATGATGATGATGATGATGATTCGTATGTCACCGCTGGTCATTTTGACCATTTTATAGCCAAATGTAACAAATCTGGCCTTTTTTTGGTTTGCCCATACTTAATTTTTTACTATTTTTCTCCATTTTTTTCATTTACTTTGCACATTTTATTTTTAAAAATAGAAAAAAGAATCAAAGAGGGGTGTTCTATTTACAATGTAATTGTAATGCTATACTGGTCTCATACTTTCTGTCATCCGTACAGAACAAAGACTTTGTTGCAGTAGTATTTTTAATAAATTCTTATATTTGGTGTCTACTGCAGTATTGTAATATTTTACTAGCAATTTTCGCATATGGCAATTTCAGGCCATTTTCTTCGTGTTTTTGGCCAGAATCATTTCCAACTATCTGGCTACATTTCTTCAATCATTGAAGGTACGAAAGTTCACTCCAGCAAGAAGAAGCAAAACAAAGAAGTATCCCATCATCAAGTATTGCAGTAAACCCTAATCAATCCCAACAGATTATCACAGTAAATCCTAATCCATCCCATCTTTTTCAAATACAGAAACCACCAAAGTTTACACATTCGATCATCTTGTAAGTATTTGAAGCTTTATTTTACTAATTAACTTGAACGAATAGCAACAAACTCAGTCTTTTAGATGACCTCTTCATATTCGATTGTACTACTTCTGTCCCATAATAATAGTTAGATTCGCATATGGAAATGTATATAGAAATGTCACAAGAATTATGGGACATAGTATTTTAAACATTGATTCAGCCACTTTCATTGTTTATCGTTAATCCATGTTGAATAATTGAATAAAATTTGTTGGCGATAGTTTAATAATTCGGTCGGTAAGTTTTCTATTTATTTTCTTCTTATTGTCTTTAACTGTTTAGGTGTTGACATGAAAAATCGGGTTTCGTCTATTTTAGCATCCGTAACAAATTTCTGATTTACCTCCCTTGAAATGTTTTTTTACTCGTCCTCATAATATAATCATGCGCTTTTTTTCCCATAACTAAAAATGTTCAAACGATTTTCCACAAATATTTAATTCAAAATAAAACTATGTTTTACGCTCCCTGAACACTTCCTGACATTGCCTGACACACGTTTTCAATGCCTGATGCCGGCTGGCACGTTAACGAAATATCTACTTTTTATGCCTGAAATTGCCTGACACACGTTGATGCTGCCTGGCACTTCCTGACACACATTTTTTAATACCTGACTCTGCCTAACACACGTTAACGAAATATGCCGAGCAAAAAATCTATACAGGACACTTTCCTGACACATGTTAATGAAATATTTCCATAAAAAATCTATACCCAACACATTCCTGACACACGTTATCGAAATATTTTCATCAAAAAAATCTATACCTGACACTTCCTGACACACGTTAACAAAATATTGTGATAAAATATATATCCGACACCTTCGTGACACACGTTAACACATAAATAAAAAATCTATACATGACACTGTCTTGACACAAGTTAACGAAATAGTTCCATAAATCTATGCCCGACGCACACAAAATATTTCAATCAAAATATCTATACCAAAACAATTTTGGCTATTTTCTGCGAGTTTTTGGCCAGAAACGTCTCCAACAACTGTGTGACAGGCAGTGGGAGGGAGTTTGTTTATGTTTGAGAAGTTGTGTGTCAGGAAAGTGTCAGATATAGATTTTTTTTAATATAAATATTTTGTTAACATGTGTCAGGTACTGATTTTTTTGACCAAAATATTTCGTTAACATGTGTCAGGCAATGTCTGGACGTGTCAGATATAGATATTTTGATCGAAATATTTTGTTAACGTGTGTCAGGTACAAAAAACGTGTGCCAGGCATAACAAATTTAAAACTTTTTTTTTCTACACAAACAATAATTAACAAACAAACTCATGACTTAGAATTTATAAAACAAAAATGAATAAAATAAAAAAGGTATTTTATTGGATATAAAACAAAAGAAATCGTTTGAATGGCATTATTAGCTGAAGAAATAAAAATTAATTTTCTATTTATTTTCTTCTTATTGTGTTTAAATGCTTTTAGGTGTGGATATGAAAAATCCTGCCCTTTTGAAGAAAGCATGACAATAATACAAAGATAAATATGAAAAACTTTTTTATTTATTGGTAATCTTTGGTTTGACGTGTCTAAAATACGGTAGCATTAGACTGTCTTTAAAAATGGCTAAAATTGGCTAGATTTCATTTCCAGATAACTGTATTGCTAAAAATGTTATGTACACATATTATATATGCTCCAAAAAGTCATACAAAGTCTCCCATAAGTATGATTATACAATGTATTGATCAGATATTAAAGAAATTAAAAGCCATTAATTTGTTGTTTGGTTTTACAGATGTAAAATGTGGTGGTTCTATACAATACTTCATCTGATATTAAGGCATAATGAAATTAAAAGCCATTAATCTTGCTCCAGATACCGTTCTTTGTATGAGGTTTGGAGTGTATATATATATATATATCATTTTTAGCTATAGAGTTGAATAAAAAAATCTAGCCATTTTGAAGCCATTTTTCATGCTACCGTATTTTAGACCCATCAAACCAAAGATTACCTCATTTACTTACTTCATAGGTGGATTTGTAATAAGACAAAATGTTGTGGAAATAGACAACATAATAATTTTTGTGAGATTGGTACCTGTGACCTAAAATCCATTTGAATTCCATATAAAAGTGAATTAAATTCTCATAAATTTTGTACCATTAGAAAAATAATTGGAGAAAATTCTGTTAAATAAATTATTTTTGTCCAGTATATAGAAACGGAGATATAAAATAACTAAGTACTCTCACAGACTTTTGACAACAAATCCACATGTATCAATAAAAACACCAGAAACTTGTAAACTATCAATTTTGTCATAATAATCTTTGTGTTATTAATGAGAAGAAAGATTGTAGAAAATTTGCATATAAAAATGATTTGTGTAAATTATATAAACATGGAGATAATTGTTTTTGAAAACATGTTTAGTCCAAATTACACACATATTTAAAAATATTAGCATAAGTTAACTAAGCTGATTTCAATGAAATTTTTGGTATTTATTCATTTTTATATTAATCTTTTTATAAAACAGGTATTTTGTAAGGAAACTTATGGAAATATATATTTTTAAGTCAATCACAACATTTATTTTATGAAATCTCAATACCATATCTTTTGCATGTAAACGATATTTACATTTCTATAAAGATAAGTCCCCAGAGAAATTAAGTCACTTGAAATTTTATTCGAAACTGCAAACTATTTTAACTGGTCTCGAATCAGAAAATAAGAAGTGCAGTAAAAAATATTTTTGTTTTGAAAACTTTCAGTTGGTTATTTTATTCAAATATAGTGTACACTTTTTGATTACAAAATAAAATATCCACTGGAAAAAACTTTTTATGACTTTAAAAAAAATTTTGAATTAAATTAATAATGTTTATGCTACTTGCATACATCTGAAACAGTGTTATTAAGAAAGATCTGTGTTTTAATTATCGATAAATATAAAATTTTACAAAATTTGAAGACTACTTTTTTAAAGAATTTTTATTATTTTTTGTTTACTCATAGTCACATACAATACAAATCATTGGTAGCATGTAATTCAGAAATTTGAATTACTTCCCGTTGGATTTATCAGTAGGTACTGAAAATTCAATTAGATGTTGACATTTCCTGTCATCTATTAAAAAACTTTAAATTTAAAACAAAGTTGCGCTGACAGTAGATATGGTATGGGGAGTGTAGGAACTCGGTTAGTTGATCTTTGAACTGTGTTCACCCATAAATGAAACCCCTGGTAAATAAATGTATTTTTTACTAAGTTTTCTGTGAAAAGTAAGCAATATTTTCCCCATATCCAGTCAATTAATTATTAAATTAACTAATTTTTTTCAAATCAAATTGATTTTCACTTCAGCCTCAAAAGTATATTTTTAGTCATTAGAAATGAAGAAAAATCTGGTATAAAAATGATGTGTATAGAATATATACACCTGGGGATTGTTTGTCTATGCTGTTTGACAGGTACTTCCACATATGTGGCTAAAATCGTCTGAAAATTGTAACGTTAATTTTGTTGTAGTAATCTTTGTGTCATTAGTAAGAAGAAAGATTGTAGAAAATTCTGATATCAAAACCTAGAGATATTTGGGTTTAAGTAGTTGTGTTTACACAGAGCAAAACAGTATAGCGTGATAATTTGCATTAGGAAATTTTCAGGCAAAAACACACCCAGATTTTGAAATTCTCCCAAAAACTAGTGGACAGATTTCAATAACATTTTCGCTATTCATTTATGAATGAATTTTATTATTATCATAGTATGAGAAATTGATGAAAATATTTTGTTTAAGTCAATAACCCCTCCCCCTTTTTTAATTTTATGAAGTCTCAATGAAATATCTTTCAGACACTCAAAATATTTGCATTTCAATAAAGATAAGTTCCTGGAGTAATTAAATTAGTTGAAATTTCATTTGAAGCATGAACATGATTTGTAAAAATATACCCGGAATAAGAAAATAAAATATTGTTTTGTTTGGAAAGTTTTTAGTTGCTTTTTAATTTATGAAAATATAGTATAGACTTTTAGATCTGCAAAAAAATGTCTTGAAAAAAACTTTGCATTATATGTAGAAAAAGCACCCCAAATTTGATTCAAACCAAAAGGTCAAATTTTAGCTGACACCATATGGGTCATGTGCTACGTCAGCAATCTTACTGAAAAGTAAACAAAATAATTCCACACGTTATTTTATCTCAATCCAACTTTGTGAAAATTTTTAACTCAATCTTTTTTAAAAAATAGAACAGAAATAAAAAGGTAGTTATAATTTAAACAAAATTAAATTTAATGTCAAACTTTTTAAAAAATGGTTAGAAAATAGTTAAAAATAGGAACAAACACTTTTTGCAAGTAATTTTGTGCTTTTAATCCAATTTAAAGTAATTCAAAGACTTAAAAGATTAAAATCAAGGTTAATTTAGACGTTGCAATTAGAAACTGTCAACCAAAACTGTCGCCATAGGTTTCTTCAATTTTCAAGTTGGTCTGGCTGACTTTGTGTTTATGTATGTATCACGCTGCATCAATGGAGCTAGAGGGCTGAAAATCTAAAGATTTACTCCTTATGTGTAGAAAAAGTTTTTTTTAAAATTCACTCTACAATAGGTTTTTAGTGGGGGTGGGGTCCAGTTTACAATGTAAGTTAATGCTAAATTGGTCCTTAGTTTGTGCACAGAATTATTCATTCTTGCTTATGGAAAATTTGGCTTTTTCATGATCACCACCCAAAAAAAGTCGAAGTATCTTACTCATTGATACCCTCTTTTCCCTATTTTTTAATTGATCACCCCCAATGCAACTGGCTGCTAAAAAAACGTTGGTCACATGTCGGTTTCTATTGAGTGAATAACCAGACCTGGTATTGATTATAACTCAAAGATTTCAAAATAAAAGAGGAAGAGATCATTTTGGTCTTGGGTTTAATTTTCATTCAGTCATTTTTGAAGGTAAATTAGGGATCGATTAATTAATAAATAAAGAATCCTAATTAATAAATAAATCCACAAATGAAGTATACGCCCAGTGACAAAGTCCCAGTTTCTATTGCATGCGTCAGCTGAGGGATCCTTGCAAGTACCAATTCTGGTCGAAGAAGGTCTTTATTCTTACAAGTTTTTATAACCACCTCCTTGGCACAATGCAAATCCACTTATGGGCTACTTCCATCCTAATCACACAGCTTAGATTGTACTCAATCAGCTGCTGAGTGCACAGGGAAATTTGGCCTAATTAAGAGTTTTCCACACTCTTCGCTCATACCGGGAATCAAACCAATCAAACTGCGTGAGGCAGATGTTACACTACCCGAGTGGGCAAATTAAAAGTCTGTGGATATACTTAGCTTTTCTGGTCTGTTGATTCACTTTTACTAAATCAATAATTAATAACCTTAGCATTCAATACAATAGAATTAAATACTTTCCGAGTCATATCTTTTTCCTTACATAACATTTTTAAGGCCCAGAGAAAATTATTCATTGTGGCACTCACACCAGTGTTAACTCAATTATAGTCCCGCATATATAAACATCCTTTTGTAGCTGAATGCAATCAATAAAGCTCGATTTATAACTAATTTTTAATCCAGCTACGGAAAAATATATTTTAGACATTATGAAAAAAAATCTAATGTAAAATTTATCTGTATACAATATATAGAGCTGGAGATAATATTTTCAACAAATTTTTGAAATTTGTTGAAAATAAAATAATTATTAGATTTCAATAAAACTTTCAGTACTTAAATCCATAGCTATTCATTTGGTTAATGAAAATATTAAGCTAGAAACATACTTTAATGTGAATACTCCCACACCTTTAATGTTATATGTAAATATTCATACGTCTTTTCAAAGATCAAATGCAATCGTCAATCACCAGTGTAGTATTAAAGTTTTGTTTCTCCTATAAAATGAACCTTTTTTTGTTGCTTAAATTTCAAAATGTAAACAATTTTTCTCATTTTTTAATGAATAAGGAAATGTCTTGTTTTTGAAGAATGAAATTATTGAAAAGTAAAAATGCAAATCTCTAAATTATATTCCATTTTTGATAATTGTTTCAAGAACAGCAGGATATCAATTTTATTTAGTAACTGAATGTGAGATATGTTGAGTTCATAGAAACACTAAATGTGTTATAATTTTATTATTGCAAATAATGAAAGAGTTTAGTATTTTCTTTAATAATACCCCCTCTTTATTTACAGATATTGCCATGAACTGTAATCATTGATTTTATGTTGAAGATGAGAAATACTACACTTGTGCAGTGTGCAAATCTTCAATTTTGAGAAGAAAAATGCCAAGAGAAACTGAAGAGAAACCCAACTCATGTCAACCGTGCTCAGCATTTTAATAGTAAAACTTTAATTAATCAGATACAAACAATAATAAATGCTTATTGTTGCAAAGTCTGACATTTGAAAGTACACATGCAAACTTTTGAGTAGAGAGTGTGGATCAGTGTTTTTAAAAAGTTTTGATTTGGGCAAAAACATGCAAACATCCATTGAAGGCAAACCTTACTCTTGTCAAGTGCGTGGATCAGCATTTTCACAGAGTTCAGATTTGGAGAGCAACATGCAAACACACACTGGAGAGAAACCGTTCTCTTGTCAAGTGTGTGGGTCTGCATTTTCATGGAGTTCAGATTTGAAGAGCCACATGCGAACACACACTGGAGAGAAACCATTCTCTTGTCAAGTGTGTGTATCTGCATTTTCACAGAATTCGCATTTGAAGAGCCACATGAGAACACATACGGGAGAGAAACCCTTCTCTTGTCAAGTGTGTGGATCTGCATTTTCAGACCGTTCAAATTTGAAGAGACACCTGCGAACTCATACTGGAGAGAAACCCTTCTCTTGTCAAGTGTGTGGGTCTGCATTTTCACAGAGTTCAGATTTGAAGAGCCACATGCGAACGCACACTGGAGAGAAACCCTTCTGTTGTCAAGTATGTGAATCAGCATTTTCACAGAGTTCACTTTTGATGAGCCACATGCGAACACACACTGGAGAGAAACCCTACTCTTGTCAAGTGTGTGGGTCTGCATTCTCATGGAGTTCACATTTGAAGAGCCACATGCGAAGACACACTGGAGAGAAACCCTTCTGTTGTCAAGTGTGTGGATCAGCATTTTCAGAGAATACGAATTTGAAGAGTCACATGCGAACACACACTGGAGAGAAACCCTTCTGTTGTCAGGTGTGTGGATCTGCATTTTCACAGAGTTCAGATTTGAAGAGCCACATGCGAACACACACTGGAGAGAAACCCTTCTGTTGTCAGGTGTGTGGATCTGCATTTTCACAGAATTCACATTTGAAGAGCCACATGCGAACACACACTGGAGAGAAACCCTTCTGTTGTCAAGTGTGTGGGTCTGCATTTACACAGAATTCGCATTTGAAGAGCCACGTGCGAACACACACTGGAGAGAAACCCTTCCCTTGTCAAGTATGTGGATTTGCATTTTCATGGAGTTCAGATTTGAAGAGCCACATGCGAACACACACTGGAGAGAAATCCTTCTCTTGTCAAGTGTGTGGGTCTGCATTTTCTGAAAGTTCAAATTTGAAGAGACACCTGCGAACACACACTGGAGAAAAACCCTTCTCTTGTCAAGTGTGTGGGTCAGCATTTTCACAGAATTCGCATTTGATGACCCATCTGCAAACACACACTGTAGAAAACCCTTCTCTTGTCAAGTGTTTAGATTTGAATGAACATATGCAAACTCAAACTGGCATGAAACAAAATTAGAAAAGTTGCATGTAAATACACTGAGTGGAAACCGTGTTCTTGTAAAGTGTGTTGTTTAGCATTTCCACTGTAATTCACATAATACACATGCAAATAAAGAACAACCGTAATCAGTCAAATTATATGGATTAACTTTTTCATATTTACAAACTCACATACAAGCACACAATCATCTTTAAGAAAGTGGTGGTCGTGCTTAAATACACGGGTAAACATACAGTCGAGAGAATCCCTTTATTTTTCTTCTATTCAACAGGAAAGGACTATTTTAAATTATGTAAATTTTCCATTGCAATTATTTTGACTGGTTTTCTTTCATCCAGTAACAATGTTGAATAAAGATAATGATATGATGAAAACATTTCTGCTCAGATGTTTTTGATTAATTTGAATCAACTTATTTAACGGTTTTGGAGGCCAAGATGCATTATTCTAGTTAATTCCCTGTATTTACTATTTGAATGAGTCATAGACTGGCATCTTGACTAATGAGATGTCCTTTTTCTCTGCTGTGGATACAAGGCACAGTTCTTGGTACAGCCCTTATAAAGTCATTCAAGGTTTATGTTATGCTTCCTTTTCACAGAAATATATGGCATGACGTGTATGAATGCAGATTGCTGAGAAATCATATTCTTGTGACATATGTTAATATTCCTTTTTGGAGCATTATACACACACATACTGGAAAGGAAGTATGTTGTTTGGTGTCCGGATTCTACATTTGATCCTTATTTTCTTCCGTTATATAAAAACGAGTTGTTTTTTGGAGTTTATTGAAAAAAGAAAAAAAACAGTAGTTAAAGTCTGAAGATATTCCCTTGTTTGTGATTATTTTTTAGTTTTCACTGACTTTCAGTAATTTCACCAAAATCATCCCTAGAATTTTGTATTATTCTTGCGCAATTTTTAACCTTGAGTGTGTAAGTGTGAAAATTAGAAAATCACACACTAGTCTGAATCATTCACTTTGTTTTGTTGACAGAAATACTGAATAGACTCACAAACAATTGAAAGCTAAATATTTTATTAAATCAATGTTCGGATGTAGGAGATTCTTATTTTGATTAAATTAAAACTATGTTTTTTGTACTTACTTTGATTAAATAAGGTCCCATTCTAACACCCACCTCAAAGTTTGTGTAAAAAGAAAAAAGTCATCAACTGAAAATATACGGTCCGGATTCTACATTTGATCCAATGATTTCTTAAACATATAGTGAATTCATATCAGTGGAAGGGTCCCTAGTTTCAAATGGTTTGAAGGGGTATTTTGATAAGCAAAACTTTTACCACTGAATTGAAGAGTCCAGTGTTACAGACAAACCAATAACGTCACATTGTTCATTATATCATCAATTATTAAGTTAGTATATTTTGGTATCAGAAAATCAATAATGGGAGATCCAGTGAGGATCAAGCCAACTCTCAATAGCATGCAAGATTAGCTTGCTGATCATTGCTATATGATGTGCATCCTGATCATTCTTTCTACATACAATCTACTTATTGAACCCAGTGATATATTCACATATATTGGGATTTCTATGAGTCAGAAAAACAAATGCTGAATTCATTTATTTTGATGTGTCCATAGTTTCAAATAGTGGTTAGAAGGTATTTTTATAAGCAAATGTTTTACCACTGAGTTGAAGAGTCCAGTGTTACGGACAAACAAAAAGGTCACACTGTTATTATAAAAGTATATTAGCATGTGTTGGTATCAGACCATCTATACTATACTGTATCCTGATCAATTTATTTTTCATATTACTGATATACCTTGATTAGAGCAGTTGATTTGTTCCAAACTTTTCTGTACTGTTCAAAACCACAATGTTCAAGGTCTTATTTTAATTTATTGTTTTTTTCAGGTTATACTTAGTTATATTAATTTTTACTGCAATACCATAACCGTACTACATCAAAACACACACTAATCAAGATCGCACTATTCAAGTTATACTGTATTTATTAATATTGCAGTTTGATATCAGACCATCAATAATAGGAGATCCAATAAGGATCGAGCTAACTATCAATAGCTTGCAAGAACTGGATTTTTTAAAAAGTAAAATAAAAAAGGATAAAAATGTGTTTCTGCCTATTGAATAAATCTAAAAGAGACGGTAATCAGTAATTTAGTGTTGACTATGAGGATCAGGAAAGAAATATTCTTGTGAAATTTGCTGATTTGAATTTTGGAGAGTTTAAAGAAATCATTAAAGATAATCTATGTTCATGTGCAGGGTGTCATTTAACAAAAGTTCTTATTTAAGACCTGCAAATAGACATTGTTGAGAAAAGATTTCCTTGTAAATTGTGTGACTGCATTTTCACATTGAAAAACATGTATTCAAGCATACTGGAGAGAAAGATTAGAGTATGTAAATTTGTCTTGGCGTTGATATTCAAATGAAAAAATGGTGAAATGTGCACTGAAGAAAAAATAGTACTGTGACATGGACTTGCCTTGATGTTTTGCTGTGAAATGACTCTTGCAGACACAAAATTAAACAGTACTTTTTAAAGAAATATGTGAATATTTATTTACATTGATTTCTTATTTCCAAAGACACTTGAAAAACATTTCCTCAGAAAAAATATTTTTAGACTATTATTCATGAGGTATATGTAAACATTCAGTTGGAACATAATATGCCTATTTTCTCATGAATGTTAACCTCAGTTTTTTACTGTAGAGTGAGAGAGATACAATGAATGCAATTATAAAATATTATTGCTTC
>VCCN01001005.1:1667538-1677817 GCA_006491835.1 Architeuthis dux | reverse complement strand
CAGATATGTCAACTCGGAGACGAGATATGAAATTCTGTTTTTGTTGTCGGCCATTTTGTTTTATGCAAATGAGGTAGCTCTTCTCAACTTCTTTCTTGGGAACATCTTTTTTTTTGAAAGAGGAACAGTTTGGTACCCTAAATGTAGGATCATGGGGTTGGGGTGCACGGTAGGCCCTGCTGGCGCCTAAATAATTGACATACGAAACTCACACCTATTTAATTAAAAAAATACAAAATCTTCCGTCAAATAAACTTCCCTATTCTTTTCAATTTTAAACGTACTTTTAGTGTTCCCGTTCAATTTTAATTATTTTCCAGAATTCTAATATTTTTAATTTGGCACAATGTAGGGAAGGTTGTCCTGATTGTAAATTTTTAAAGTTCCACACCTCGCCCACTCAATGCCAAAACGGTGCACAAATAAAAAGAAATAAGAGAATTAATGAGAAGAAAACAGAAGTAAATACCTAAATTATATTTTTTTATTGCTTTGGATAAAAAATGTTAAATTGTTTTTATTTGTGCGCCGTTTCGAACATTGAGTGTGCGAAGGCGCGATACATCACAATCGGGGCCACCTTCCTTACACCGTGCGTTTAATTTATTGCGATGGGAAATACAGATATTTATGCAACAGAAAGGAAGGGATGTGCAGGAACTGAAAGATAATAAATTGGTTCAAGATCTGGCTTTCAGGGTAGATATTACAGAACACTTAAATTACCTGAATACAAAGCTGGAAAGACACAATAAATTGGAAACAGATATATATATATACCTCTATTCGTGCCTTTGAGATGAAACTCACCCTTTTTGAACGTCACCTATCAGATTACACACTTTCCTTAAAGTCCCTGCAAGACACACATGTGTTTCATGCCGATATCAACATAGAAAAGTACTGCTTCAAGATTTCCAAGTTAATGAATGAGTTCCAAGAAAGATTTGCCGATTTTAAAAACCTTGACAATCTTTGGTGACCCATTCTCTGTTAGTACCATAACATCTCCAATTAGAATTAAAATATAATTCTGTATTGTGGAACGAGTTTTCAAGAGTCGATGTTGGCACATCTTATCAATATCAGGATTAAATATTTGGCCTCAAAATTCTGTGATGAATTTATATGTCTCGACTTCGGTCTCAGCTTACTGATATGCATCTCAATTCAATACTGAAACTGGCTACATGTCAGTCTTTCGTGCCAAACTCTGATGCACTGGTTCATACCAAAATATGCCAAGTATCAGGGAGCAGTAGTGTTACGTTATGGTCAATGCGACCTGTAAATTAGTTTTAATTTAAGCCCGCAGTTTTAATTTAATTAAGTTAACATCAGTAAACCAAAATCTTCTCACGGTCAGAAAAAGGGATATATTTCCTCCCAGACCGTCGCGAAGTCATAAGGTGAATGCTTGGCGCCGGCTCTGGCCAGAAAGGAATTTGGGAGGTTAGAATTTGTGTTAGAGCAGACGGACACTCAAAGATACATTACTGAAATTGGCGTCAGAAAAGCCTGGCAAAACAAAGACCCATACCAAAATTCACAGTAGGAGTCCTAAGATAAGTCAGAAAGGATGACGGCTGGAAAAAGCCAACTTAGTTTAGTGATGGATGAGTGGTGTCGGCTTCTTAACATAGATGTATCTTAAAGATAAGTAAATTAACGGAAGTGACCGCAAGTGGATGACACTTCGGTCAAAACAGATGTTTGGAAGAGGACAGAAAGAAATAATGAGTAGGGACGAAAAGAGGCAACCTAACTATGTAGACACGAGGCTTAAATAGAACCGTGATTTTGAGAACAAAGCAGTTGGTGAAGGTGAGCCACGCGTACTGTACCTAATTAGGCATGACCAAATAGCCGTCTCTCTCTTTCTCTCTCTCTCCGTATACACCATGTAATGTAAGCCCTCGGTGGACGAAAGAAACTGCTATGTGTGGTGAATGTATCGGGTCGGCTTACGGCGATCGACCCGGGCTGTGAACAACAAGAAATAAAAGCGATTTGGACTCCTTTTTAAACACGGTGTTTGTCTGTCCTTCGTATGTGCAAGTCCTGCACCCACAGAATGGTATGTCTGCATGTTACGCAATAATAATAACCTGTTATGCAACAGTAGTACAGGATGTAAGACTGGTTAATTAAGGTAAATAAACACTTTATTTTGTTTGATTGTTTTTAAGAGCTTCAAGCGAGCACGAGACTAGAATAAATCCACATTTATTTGTGTTTGGATGTATACTTGAGTCGCAGGTGTCGGCACGTGAGTGCGTGTTTATGTATGTATGTGTGTGAGTGTGTGTGTGTGCGTGTGCTCGGTCGCGGGTACGAGGGTGGTGACAGCAGCCAAAAAAAGTTCGATTTTAGAAAATGGTCCAGTGAAATAAAAGACACAAATCGATTACAATAAGTCTCTTCAACTCCTCTCGAATGAAATAACTATTTCATTCTTCACGCCTCTAACCCCTTTCTTCTTCTTTAAGTGTACAAATGAATAGATTATATCCTCGATCAACGGGCGTCGAATTTACGTTTTAATTTATTGACTTCTTCTTCCAACCTTCTAATTTAGCTTGTATTTTGCTCGTTTCATCATTTCGGTATATTTAATTATTCATCCTTGTTATAATATTTTGCTCGTTTCATCATTTCGCTATATTTAATTATTCATCCTTGTTATAATATTTTTATATAAGTTTCAGTCGAACCAATACATAGAAAGAATAAAAAATGTGCATTTCAAAAAGCTTTCGGAATAAATCGATAAAAATGATGAAAAATATGTTTTAAATAATATTTAGTGAAAAACAAATCTTTTAATAAAATAAATATTCCCAATATTTTTTCTTACAAAATTACCTTTTCATAATTAAATGAATAAATCAGTAGATAAATACTGAAAGTTTTATTAAAGTTCACTAATTAGTTCAATTTCAGTAGGTTTTTCAAATGCGAGTATATTTTGTGCAAAAAGAATAGGTATGAATAAAACTGAACAAGAATGTCAAGCGTGTAAGCGACATCTGATTTAAAAAAAATGTATGATAGACAATGCATTGCACATATATTTGAGAGGAAAAAATAAACAAGATTAAAATGCACAACAGCTGTGCCGTGCAAAAAAATCATGTTATCGTTTGCAGCTCCCATAATTTAAAATAGCAGTCAATTTACATTAAAAAAACAGAATAAAATATATTAAAAATACAAATATTTTTTCATCATTTCACTATATTTAATTATTCATCCTTGTTATAATAAATTTTATATAAGTTTCAGTCGAACCAAGACATAGAAAGGATAAAAAATATGCATTTAAAAAATGTATGAGATATCGGAATAAATCGCTAAACGTTTTAAATAATATTGAGTGAAAAAAATTTTTTTCCCAGATCAAAAGCATGAATGATAAGTAATCGAATAAAACTAAAGACTTTCGAAAAGAAGAGTATTTTACTTAATTTTCCTGTTTTTTAATCCAAAAGTAAGAGTTCCGTTCCAGCTGTTCCTGGATATTATTCTACAAAAGGTAAACATAATTAGTATCTCCAGGGATCTATCTGTAAAATGTGTAAAGAAATCAACGAAAGCATCATTATATGAAATAGATAAATCATCAAACTAATAAAAGATGGTGTAAGAATCATATGAAAAAAATGTTTCTTCTCTGAAATTTGGAATGGAAAATTATTATTTTTAAAATTCGCCCTCTATTAAAATCGAATATTATGCTGATTTTTGCCAGATTTTAAAAAATCTCTCACGTGTCGATTTCGCGCTGAAATTTTCGTCCATTTTGTTCATACCTGCAATAAAAAGCAACTAAAATTGAGATGAAAGAAATACTAGTCAAAAATTAATAATAAAATAACAACTAGTATTCCAAGGGAAATAATGTATCACGTGTATAGGCCGCACCAATCGAGCTAGAGGGCTGAAAGTTTAAACATTTACTTCTTATTATGTCTAGAAAAAAACTTTTTTTTAACCCCCCAAATAGGTTTTTAGAGGGGGCTCAATATGCAATGTAAGTTTATGCTAAATTGATCACTAGTTTGTGCCCGCTTGTTTTTTGAAAATTCAGACTTTTTTTTAGTGATCACACACCAACAAAAGGCGAGAGATCACCCCGTTTTTCAACTTTTTAATTGATCACCCCTAACACAGCATATATCGGTGGCAGTGATTCATAATTTCCCTTCGAATGCTAGTCTTCATATATGTTTAGTGACCACAGCCCAACAAAGGGCGAGACAAGTAACTTATTCATTGATCACCCGTTTTCCAACTTTTTAATTGATCACCCCTAACATAGCATATATGGGTGGCGGGGATTCATAATTTCCCTTGGAATGCTAGTTTTAGTTTCTTTTGAACAGTGCAGATCGGAAATATTTCTGACCCACGCTATTTACTAACGAATGTAGATTAACAGCCTGAGTAGATGCAATAAAAAGCAACTAAAATTAAGATAAAAGAAATACTAGTTAAAAATTAACAAATCTTGGAAAGTTTTTCAACATCTTCGTAATGGTTGTCCCTATGGGAAATTAGAAACCGTCAAAGAAAATTGTTACCAAAACTGTCAACTTACTTACTATGTATGTATGTATGTATCACGCGTACATGCCGCACCAATGGAGCTAGAGGGCTGAACATTTAAACATTTACACCTTCAAAAAGGTCATAAAGATAGAAGGTGAGATTCTAGAAGAGGTTGATGAATACATCTACCTATGACAGGTAACAAAGCTAGAGAAAGACCATGACTGCGAAATAAAACGACGCATAACGATAGGTTGGAAAGCATTTGGTATGAATAGAGACATTCTGAAGAGCACCTTGCCAATGTGCTTAAAACGTAAAGTATACAACGGCTGCCTAATACCAGCCATGTCTTATGGCTGCGAAACATGGACATTAACCAAACGAGCTGAAAACCAACTCAGAATAGCACAGAGAGCCATGGAAAGAGCAATGTTAGGGATAAACTCTAAGAGATAGAAAAAGATCAACATGGATCAGAGAGAGAGAGGACTAGAGTGAAGGATATTATACAACTAATTAAGCAGCCAAAATGGAGATGGGCTGACCACCTAGCAAGCAGAGATGACAATAGATGGGGGGACAGTAAACGAAGTAGGAAAATGCTAGACACAAGATGGAGGGACGAGATAGAAAGGTTTGCCGGTAAGACTTGGCAGAGGTTAGCACAACATAGGCAGTCATGGAAGGAGATGGGAAAGGCCTTTGTCCAGCAGTGGACTTATAACGGCTGCTGCTGCTGCTGATGATGATGATGATGAGGATGATGATGATATCTAGTAAAAACATTTTGTTTTGTTTTTTGAAAATTCCCCCCTAAATAGTTTTTTTTTAGTGGGGTGTTAAATTTACAATGTAGGTTTATGCTAAATTGAACCGTTAATTTGTATCTGCTTGTTCTTTGGAAAATTCAGATTTTTTTTAGTGATCACTGCACCAACAAAATGCAAGAGAAGTAACTTATTCATTGCACTCCCTTTTTCCAATCTTTTAATTGACCTCTAGTCACGGCATGCTAACAAAAAGTGACAGTTTCTATTGAGTGACTAATCAGATCTGTCATTGCTTCTTTTTCTGTCAATATTCGTTAGTAAACTAATTCATTTTGTTCTGTGCACATGCGCAGTTTAAATTAAACTCGTTTTTATTTCCAACGCAGGAGGTACTGCTTGGTTTTTCGCGTTATCCAGGTTTTCTGAACTAACACTTAAACCAATCAAAGCGAAAGAACCAGTATATAGGTTACGCCGAATCGGTGAAATTGCCTAATTGGCGAAATTTACTTATTCTTTGTAAAAAAGGTTTGATTTCACTTCGATTACACAAACTTTTGATCGTAAAAAATAATTGGTTTACATCCCTGTTTTTATTCAATAAACTTTTGATCAAATTAAAACTACGCATTTATTTATTTGTTGTTAAAAACAGTTAACACCACGTATTTATTTTTTGTAAAAAAGTTTGAATTCACAAAATATTTGTTTTACAACCTTGTTTTGGTTAAATAAACTTTTGATCAAATTAAAACTTCGTATTTATTTCCTTTTGGTAAAAGAAAGTTACAATTTCGCCAGTTGGGCAATTTCACCGATTCGGCGTAAGATATACACCGAATTCTTCAAAATTAACAAGGAACATAAACCAAATTGCATGCAAGGGTTTTGATTACGCCTGTCGCTTTTTGTCCAGTCATATTTTATGAGGGGCGAGTTGTTACAACTAGTCCCGACCCGACCATTTTATTTCCCGACGTAATTTAGGCCATACAATCGAATTCCTGGTAAACAAAGTCTATACACATATCAAGCATAACGACGGCCGTTTCAGATAATCAATCCGCGGAACCCGATATTTCGGCTGCTGCCTAGAAGTATATATACCCAAGCGGCCGATTCACCGTGCAATGGATGAATGGGAATGATAGGTAATGCAATGCCTAACAGAAAAGAATTCTCCACGACCTTAGTGAGGGGAACAAATTAAATGCAAAAAGGAGATTTTGAACTTCTTTACAATGGAATTGTTGCAGCGTTCGTTTGTAAGGATAAGCGGCCTCCCATCCAGCTAAGAATGACCAGATGACAAAACTACAAAAATCTCGAAGCCGCTACAAATGACCCCGCCATCTTCTTATGAAATTCTCTTATCTGGGCTCCTTACAATGCCTATGCAATGGTGGCCTCATGTCATCTAATGGGAGAACATACATTTCATTTATTTCTTGAAAAGTTATGCATAGAGCCTGTGGTAGATGTTAGAAACCCGAGGTCAGTCGAAGGTCGTGGGATGGTATGGAAGGACAGGATCATGTGAGACTGAGACAGGATGTTCATCATCTTGTGGAAAGGTGTGCAGATGCCACAGAGAAAACAGATGCACAGTTTGCGAGGAGAAATACTTGAGGGCTAAGCAAAGAAACCCTCAGTGAATTTCTCCAAGGGGGCAGTGTACAGTCTGTAAGGAATATTTGTGCATTGAAACGTTGTGATAGACAACAAATACAAGGGAATTGGACCAAAGGAATCAATGTATAATAGTAACACGGCCTCATTTCAGACATTCATACAGAATGAAAGCCGCTGTATATATCGATTGAAACGTTGTGATAGACAACAAAGACAAACGAACTGGACCAAAAGAATCAATGTATAATAGTAACAAAGCCTCATTTCAGAAATTCATATTGCAAGAAAGACAACAAATACAAGGAAACTGGACCAACATAATCAATGTAACAACGCCTCGTCTCAGAAATTCTCACGGTAACATCTGTTTTTGTCATACCCATTAAAAAATGACGCGAACTGCAATACATTTTATAGCAGAGGTCACGAGGTCACGAGACTATGCAAAAATGTGTCTCCGGTTATTCTGGGTTAACGTTCAGCGAAGATCTATTTATACAATCATTCAATAAAGTGATTTTTTAAAAATTCCATTTAGTGCTTCAATTTTCTTTCTTTCTTTCTTTATTTTAGCTTGCCAGCCCCTTCTCGTTGTTCTTTGTTTAGTTCTTTGTGTATTTATTTATTTGGCTTTCTAACGTTTCGTTATTAGAAACCATCAACCAAAACTTTCACCAAAGCTGTCAACATAGATTTCTTCAGTTTTTCAGTTGGTCTGGCTTGGCTGGCTGGCTATGTATCGATATATCACGCGTACATGCCGCACCAATGGAGCTAGTGAACTGAAGGTTTAAACATTTACTCCTTATTGTGATTAGAAAAAACGTTTTTTATTTTTGAAAATTCCCCCCTTATAAGTTTTTAGAGGGGGGTCAATTTAGAATGTAAGTTTATGCTACATCGCTCCTTATTTATTTTGCGCTTCTTTTATTTTGAAAATTCGAATTGTTCCCAATTTTTTAATTGATCACTCCCAACACGGCATGCTGCCAAAATACGTTGGTCACGTGGTGGTTTCTAGTGGGTGACTGACCAGACCTGTTCTTTTGTTCTTTCTTTCTTTTCCCTTTTCTTTCTTTCAACATAAAGTGTAGGATTGAGGAAACCTGAGCTCCGTTAGGCTATCTCGCCGAAGACACACCCGTGATAGGTACCCGGACTATGGATATGGTGTGCAGTGTTGCCAATTTAGCGTGTTTTGGCAGTGCAAAAAGCGCTAAATTAGAGTCTTTTTGATGGTTTTGGCCATTTCTGGCAATTTTAAAAAATTTAGCGCTTTTTTAGCGCTTTTCGGCAGTCAAACTAGCGCGAAAATATTCTTTGAGTTGGCAACACTGATGGAGTGTAGATAACTGAGAGAAAACAGATGGCATAGATTTTCGCGTAATTTTGAGATGACAGGAAATTAGAAAAATATTTCGTAAATTATTTAACAAATATAAAATAAGGGAAGATCACTCCATTTAACAATAACAATATATAGTGTGTGACTTCAAAGAAACACGTGTCTATATTAACTTTGAATTACAGTGACGTCAATCTGTCCTTCTTCAACTTCCTGTTTTAAGAAAAATGTGAGCAAAATATGTCATTTTTATTTACCTGAGTAGATAGAGTTACAAGGTTTTATTCATTTCCTTATTAGTTAATAACCGTGAAAAGATTCACGGATAAATTTGAATTTCTATGAAACTATTTCCTGAGAAAAAATAATACTGAATTCATTTCAGTTGAAGAGTCCATAGTTTGAAATGGTGGGAAGGTGGTATTTTTATCAGCAAAATGTCTCCCTTTAAGTGAGAGAGTCAAGTGTTACGGACAGCAAACCAAGAAAATAACTTAAATAAAACCTTGTAACTCTATCTACTCAGGTAAATAAAAATGACATATTTTGCTCACATTTTTCTTAAAACAGGAAGTTGAAGAAGGACAGAATGACGTCATTCAAAGTTAATATAGACACGTGTTTCTTTGAAGTCACACACTATATATTTTTATTGTTAAATGGACTGATTTTCTCTTATTTTATATTTGTTAAATAATTTACGAAATATTTTCCCAATTTGTTGGTTTTCTTCCATATAATCTAAGAAAAATTTAAAAAAAATAATTATGTGAATTAAAAAAAAAATGTCTATGTTAACTTTTTAAAAAAATGTGAACAAAATATGTCATTTTTTTCTTTTTAATGAACAACTCTGTCTTATGGAGAAGGTGTTGCCACGGACGACTGCCATCGACTTAACAGCCAGGTGGTCTCACGCGGTTCGTCGTGGCGTTGAGCAGGTTTTCATTTCGAGATACTACACTCAACAAGATTGCTAGACTTATTGATTATTTCAATTTAGAAAAAAGAATCACAAATCGACACTTTGTAAATAATTTAATGAAACCGGCCTGGTGAGTCACTCATTAGAAACCGTTATATGACCAATGTCTTTTGGCAGCATGCCGTGTTGGGAGTGATCAATTGAAAAAAATGGAAAAGGGGGTGATCAATGAATAAGTTACTTCTCTCGCTTTAGTGATCACTAAAAAAGTCTGAATTTTCTAAAAAGAAAAACAAGCTAAGGGATCAATTTAGCATAAACTTACATTGTAAATATACTCCCCACACCCACTAAAAAATCTATTTAGGGTGGAAATTTAAAAAAAAAAAAAATGTTTCTAGATATAATACGCTACGTATTATATCTAGAAAAAAACATACGCGTGATACATACATGATCGCTGCCACTCGATTCGAGTAAGGCTGCTCCTAGGGGAGCACATTGTGATGCGTCCTCCATGGAGCAGCGCGTGCTTGAGAAAGGGGACCGGGCAAGATGTTCCGTTAATCGGCGGCAGAGTATAATAGGCTGAGACGGCCGCAGAGCAATCTGCATACGGCACCTGGCATTCCCAGACTGTCACCCATCTGGGTAATGACCAGGCTCAAAGTCGCTTAACTTCGGTAATGTTTACGAGAACCGGTGTATCCAACGCGATGTGGCTGTACATACATACATAGCCAGCCCAGCCAGCCGGACCAACTAAAAAACTGAAGAAACCTATTTTGACAGTTTTGGTGACAGTTCTGATTGACGGTTTCAAATTGTAAAGGTCTGTTCGACTATTCCGACTTAAAATCTTCACATTACAAAAAAGGTCACTAGTCACAACACGAAGGAATTAACTGAGTAAGTAATCACACCCTCGGCTACACACTAACTATACAGCGTGATTACAAAAGAAATAGACTGTTTAAAAAAAACTATTTAAGATATTGACACTCACGATGTACAGTTTTATAGAGAAACACTTGAAGTTTATTACTGCAACTT
>VCCN01001005.1:1650692-1663026 GCA_006491835.1 Architeuthis dux | reverse complement strand
TAATCCTTGAGTTAAAACTTTTATGATGAATATATCCGATTTACCATCATATCATTGGATAAATATCATGTTATCAATGTGCAATAATATGATAATAATAATAATAATGATAATGATAATACTAATTATTATTATAATAATATACCTTTCATATATAACAATACCGTAACCAGTCTCCTCCGTGATTGTCGGTCCTCTGCGATGGATTTCTTCTCCAGGTCTTTTGCATTGTTAAGTTTAAGCCGCCAGAAGCAGTTGTGAGCTTGTAACGTTCTCCTGGAGTAGAAGTCGTTCAAATCTTGGTTGAGAACGATTTTGAGAGTGCTTCTGCGTCCCCCGCCCTGGATTTTACTTTAAAGCCTTCCTGAATGAGCGGCATTATTTGAGACTTTCAAAATAATTAATGGAATTTCTAAATATGGTACACAATTCTTTAATATCGCCCCTCGAACTGGAAAGACAGATTGCAAAAACTAAAACTACTAAACAATTAGATTTAAACTAAAACTACTAAACAATTAGATTTTTTCTTCTAATAGACTAATATATTTTTGGAATAAGTTGCCTAGTCATGTTAAAGATAGCAATAGTGTACAAAGTTTTTTAAATAATTTAGATAATTTTAAACATTATGGAGAAAAAAACATTTTTTGAATCTGTCAGATGAGATTTTCAAGAGAGTTTGATCTGTGAATTGCGCTGAATTGTAAATGTTGTTTGTATCTATATACATGTAACGGACACATATGTATTTTGCACTCACCCACTCCGGTCCACAAGTGAAAACACTTGACACACAATTTTCCTTTGGAACACCCAGATTTTTATTCCGAGAAATAAAATTATCTTGTCCGCCAGTGCTTTTAGATAATCAACATGAAAATTCGGTATTTGATTCGAAACATGATATCCTTTGTAGACAAGAAGTCTGGCAAAACCTTGTATATTGTCACCTTACATTTCATCTTGGAACTTTTGACGATACCCAGTTCAACGGATTATATTTCGACTAGCCACACATCCACCACTCACCTCTTCCTATAAGAAGACGAACTATTTTTATCCTTCGTTCAGTTCCAGATTTGTTGCCTAAACAAATCTATGGCTGTTCCGAATTTCGATTACGTACGTCTCCGTTAACAACTTCAACAAACTAAGGACTCTTTAACATTTACTAAGTAGTATACTAATTCTTTAAATGCATTCTTTCTTCTTGTTCTCAACAGCTGAGAAATACCTTATTGTTATATATTCTGTATACTTTTTATTATCGTTACCAAGTATTTGTATTCTTTATTCTCATTGCTTTATTTATCATGTGCAACTTGAATCTTTGCAACATACATGTATTTCATTTCTTTTACTACTACAGGCACAGACAGAAAAAGAAATATCTTTCTTACGCACATCGTTAACATTACTCTTTCTACCTCTCTAGTATCAACAGCACTCAAGCACTTAGCACTATTGCTACTGCTGCTACTATTAGCTTATGCTACGATCCTCTTATTATTGTTATTGTTTTCACTGTTAACCTTTTATAAATGGAGTCAGATAAATTAATAATGGAGTTAGATTTAATAATTAGTCCTAATTCCATCACATTAACTTTAAATTACATACATTTGAATATGTTTTTTTATGAATTTTGTATTTATTTAGAAGCTGATGTGTAAATATTGTGTATAATTTGGAGATGCCCAAAGAAGAAGAAAAAGAAGAAGAAGAAGAAGAATGCATGTCAAATTTGGCTTATTATATAGAAATAGATGGAAATCAGACCATTATTATTGGGTTGAGATCGAATGCAGACCCAACAATTTCTTTATAAAAGGGAAACCATATGTGTATTTTGCACACACGTACAACTTATTTATGGCCTACTGGAACCGTTTTAGGCACTGGGTAAAGTCAAAAGTTTTTAAAAAGAAGTGGTTCAACTGAAAATCGACCATTGTAAAATAATATAATAGATTTTGCTAACGATTTGTACAGCTTCATCCTTGTTTCAAATCGTCATCTGCGTGTATAAAGGTCAAAATCTCGCTTTTGATCGAGACGCGATAATCTTGTTTTTTAACGCGTGTGATTATATTACCATTTATGCGTGTGATTATATTACCATTTATGCGTGTGATTATATTACCATTTACGTGTGTGATTATATTACCATTTACCTTCGGTTACATTTCTGTGCCATTTACTTAACCTGGTATTCAAGTTTCTTTGTTCTTTTTTTTATTAGATATTCTTTCGTTTGTTCGTCCAATCTTTCTTTTTCATTCATTTTTGCTCTTTCATTCATTTTTGCTCTTTCATTCATTCATTTCAACCCCTCATTTTGAATTTTTTCACTTTAATTTTGGCTTATTTTTCTCTTTTTTCTTTCTATTTTCAAACCCCAAGAAAATGTCAGAGTTGACTTTAGTTTCCTATGTAACAGGAACAAAAACAAGAACAAGAACAAGAACAAGAACAATCCGCACCAAAAGCTTGGTAGTAAATTCTCGGTACGCTTAACCGTTAGGCTACCTGCACTTCCATCACCAAAGACAACTCTCACAAAGAAAAGAAAAAGTAAGAAAATAGATAACTTCACAAATCTCTACACCCCAACAAATCCCCGGCAAAATCTTTAATCAGAAAATGTTCACTCCAGCAAGGAAACTATAATAAAATAATGTCTTTCTTTCTTTCTTTCTATCTATCTATATATTGTCAAACTCCAGGGCAAAGTCAGAGTTGACCGTACTTTCCTATGTAACAAGAACAAGAACAATCCTCACAGAAAATAGGGGAGTAAACCGATATGTAAAATCTCCATTCTGCTACCGTGATTTCAACTCATGACCTAGTGATCGCAAACTTAGTGTGTTACCACCTGTGCTAAACTGACAAGTCTTACATACCACCAACATTTATAATAGAATTATGCAAGGAAGTAGAAGTAGGAGCAGAGTTTGACAACTTTCTTACCTTTTTTCTTTCTTCTCTGATTACTTGTTCTTTTTCTTTTTGTCCTTCTTTCTTTCCTTCTTTCTTTCTTTCTTTCTTTTATTTCATTTGTTGTCTCAAACTAACTGTTTACCTTCTTTTGGTCTTTTTCACTTTCCTCTTTGTTTCATTGTTTCTTTCTTTCTTTCTTTCTATCCCTCTCTGTCTCTCTGTCTCTCTCTCTCACACCCTCTTCCTTTCTCTCTCTCTTCCTTTATCTCTCTCCTTCTCCATCTTTCCTTTTGTTTCATTTGACCTTTTCACTTTCCGCTTTCTTTCTTTCTTTCTTTCTTTCTTTCTTTCTCTCTGTCCCTGTCTCTCTTCCTTTCTCTCTCTCTATCCCCCTCTATATTTCTCTCTTTCTTTCCTTTGATTCCTTTTCTTTCTTTCTATCAGTGTGTCTGTTTGTCCCCCTTCTCTCCTTTTCTCTCTCTCATTTGCTTTCCTTTGCTTCCTTTTCTTTCTATTCTTTCTTTCTCTGTCTCTGTCTGTCTGTCTTTCTTTCTTTCTTTCTTTCTATTCGTTCTTTCTTTCTTTCTTTCGCTGTCCTTGATAAAAACCCATTTTCTTACCATGAGCTCAGATTATACAATTGTTTTGTCGATTGGAAAGACAATTGTGTGAAGATTCTTCGCAAGGCAACAAATGCCAAACACGTTTGTTTTATCTTTTTTTAAAATGTTAAACGACCCTCGAACCCCGAACAGCGTGGATTTACGATGAGTTCAAAGACGAAGCCCCAAATCCAGATTGGGATTCAAAACCCAACAAGACTCCCCCCTCCCCTCTCTCTCCGTTTTCCTCCCTCTCCACCTTCTAATCCGAATAAACGTGTTTAAAGAAGCTTTTTTCGCTGTCGCGTTATCTTTAAAAACGTTCCCCCAGATTAGGGTGTTCGGAGGGCAGAAGACACACACACACAGAGAGAGAGAGAGAGAGAGAGAGAGAGAGAGAGAGAGAGAGAGAGAGAGAGGGTGGCATTGTTACATTCTGAATCCAAATCTGGATTTTGGGGTACCATGTTTAACTCATCCTAAATCCACGCGTTTTTTGTGTTTTCTTTTACTGTTACGCGCAGCGAAGGGAGATGCGGGTAATGCCCTTAGGAAAGACATAAATCCATAACTCTCCTCTCCGCTATGGGTAAATAGTAGGACAGACTGGGTTCTTCAGCATTGGTTGGCAACCAGTTTAGGAGACGGAAAAGTGTTCAGCTCACCATCCATCATCAACAAGTCATATTAGTTATTTTTCACCGGAGAATGGTGAGAGTGTTACAGTTGTAGGGCGTGGCAGTGTTAGTGGGCAGATTATCCCACCCATGGTGCTATTCAAGGGAACACGTGCCAATAAGGACACTTATGGACAATCTAACAAGAGGAACGGTCGTGGCTTTTGCAGAAAATGTTTGAGGACACAACAATTTCTCACATTATGGCTGCATCATTTTACTAAATTTAAGTGATATTGTAAAACTCCAGTCCAATTTGGAGTTGACTTTGTTTCCCTCTCGTTACAAAAACAACAACAAGAACAATTCTCACCAAATTTAGAGGAGTGAACTCTTCACTGTCTGTCTGTCCTGTCACGTTAAACCAAACCTATATATAAAATTAACATTTCCCTACGGTGATTGGAAATCACGACCATGTGATTGGAAGGTGGATCTCTTACTAATTAAGCTAAACTGACAAGTATTATATACTGACGCGTTTATTCATTATATATACAATACAACAGTTGCAGTAATAATCTTCAGCCGGATTAGAAGTAGGAGTGGAGTTTGACCCTGCAGCAGCCAGGCGTGTAGGGATTCTAATCGTTGATGGTGCTAGGTGCCACTTTAGTCAATTCACTTGTGGTGTAGCAGAAGAGCTAAATATCACCCTGTACTGCATGCCCAGCAACACCTTACATGAGCTCCAGCCTTTTGATGTGTCTGTGTTCGGCCCCTTTGAAGAACAATGGGATGAAGAAATACTTGGGTATTGGAAGAATAGCGAGGAAAGAACTGTGACTTTGTATTCATTTGATCACATCTTAACCCACTTTTTTTAACAGAACGGCGATTCCAGCAAATATTGTTTCCGGATTTAGGGCATGTGGGAAATAGCCATACAATAGAGATGCGATACCACAGTCCGTATTTGCTTCTACTACCATCAATGCTCTACAAGAAGCTACTGAGGATGAAGAGGAGACACGGCCTGGAACATCAGCCACATTCCTTCCTTCACCAAAGAAAATGACCAACAAACTGAGGGCTATAAGAAAAGGAAGCATACGCTACCAGGGAAGTGTTTTAACTAACAGCCTGTTCAACCAGAAAGAAAATCAAATTCAGCAAATACAAAAAAGCTGAAACGTTGTGGTAACTTTGGGGGTCATCAGCTGCAATACATAGAAGAATTTAGGGAAAAATGAAAATCGAGTCTGCTTAGATAGAAACCGTCATGTACCAACATCTTTTGGCAGCATGCCGTGTTGGGTGTGACCAATTAAAAAAAGGGGTGATGAATGAATAAGTTACTTCATTCGCCTTTTGTTGGATCACTAATAAGTCAGAATTTTCAAAAAAACAAGCGGGCACAAACTAGGGATCAATTCAGCATAAACTTACATTGTAAATTGAACCCCCACTAAAAACCTAGGAGGTGTCTTTAAAAAAACACTTTTTATCTAGTAAAGTAAATGTTGAAATATTCAGCCATCTAGTTCCATTGGTGTGGCATTTACACGTTATGTATACATAGCTAGGCAGCCGGACCAACTTGAGAACTGAAAAAAAACTATTTTGACAATTTTGGTGACAGTTTTGGTTGACGGTTTCTAATAAATAAAATGTGTCTGGTAAATGTTTCTCTGTACTGATCAGCTTGTATTTTTTTAATTAAGTTTCATACATTTTTATCAATTGAATTAATGTGTATTTTAATGTCAAATACATATTTTTAATGTAAATTGTATACGGAGATGCCCATAAAGGCATACATAAATGAAAACTCATATGAAATCATAAAATAAGATTTTATATCATTAAGTGTAGTCATTTATAGTAGCATTTTATAGTTTCATTAAATTTATATTTTTTTTAGTTATTTATAATATACATTTTCAATGTCAGTCAGTCAAATCTTTAAAATGTCCGTCAGATATTTCTTTTTATTGCTGATCATTATCATAGAAAATAAATAACCGACTGGTGGGCGGGTATTTATGTTGTAATATCGGCATATGCCGATATTATGGAACTGACATGCCGGAATTACGACCACCCCTATAAAAGAGTTGTGATATCGGCATTTTCTAATGAGCGATCCAAAACGTGTTTACACTTAATACTCATATTCTAATCTATAAAATTATGTGTTTGGGGAGGACTTTTAAAATCCATATATTGTCACAAATTGAGTTTACGCTAAGGGGGCAGATAAACCCTCCCCTTTACGGTACTATGTCATATTGACATTTCAGAATCCAAATCTAAATTGTTTGTTCCTTTCTTGAAAGCTAATACAATTCTGCTAATAAAACTAAATGAAAACATATCCGGCTAAACGAAACACAATGCAAAGAGGAACTTAGCTGCTATCTTTGTATTTGTTATGACCTTAAAGCAGTAAAACTGCCAACAATTTTAATGTCTTTTTCTGAGCACTAAAGTGACACCGCTAAAGAAAGTAGGCAACATTTATATTAGCCTAACTAGACCGAGAAACCACATGTTGGATTCTATACATGTGAATGTGTTGTATAGCCTTCTTGGATTTCGAGAAAAAGGAAGACTTGAGACTTGTTTTATAAAAAATATGATGATATATTTTTATTGCATCAGATACATCGTGCCGTGGCAAAGAATGAAGAGTGGGGGAGAGACTTTTCCTAACAGGGAAATTGGTCTTGTGTCCGTCCCAAGCTAGGTGCTCCCTCTCTCAACCTTTCTGAGGGCGCTCTGTGGGTTTTATGGGGTTCGAACGCCAACGCTGGTTTTTCAGCCCGCCACCTGCAGCTCAAGGTTTAGTCAATATCCTGTTTATGATTTTTCAACACCTGGTGTGTCCTTCGGTCCCTGACACCTGCAGTTTGGGTTTTGGTCGATATCCTGTTTATGACTTTCAACAGATGTCTTTAAAAAAACACTTTTTATCTAGTAAAGTAAATGTTGAAATATTCACCTAAATCTCTGAAAAAAGTGACCAATCAACGTTCGGTAAAACCGGCTTTCGGCAAGCTGTTTTTCGATAAGATGATTGGAAAGCACACACATCATAGATTTTACTGCGACATAAACTATTGAATTCTTATTATTTATTTCTTAAAAATTACATCAGACGAATGATCCCCGTTTGAATCCTTGCATTCACGATAGCGGATCAGCATATTGTTCATTACCACATGCAATGTCTCTTTGGATTTTGTGTCCGTCCCTAAAGCTGCAGTGATGTTTGCCTTCAATTCTTCAATAGACGTTGGACGCTTCTCATAAATATGTTCCCTCGGGAATCTCCATAGGAAGCAATCGGTAGGGTTCATGCAACGTGCACAAGAAAGGATTGTGCTTAACATCACACGAAGAGACCACAATAAGCACAGAATATTAGAGAAGAAACAGGCAATGGACAGGTCATGTTGCAAGAATGTCACACAACCGCTGGACATCACGACTCACAACGTGGATCCCCAGAGATCATATGCGAAATTGTGGCCGGCAAAAAATAAGATGGCGTGACGAGTTAGACAAGTGCAGGAGATACTGGCACCGCGACGCCCACGATCGAGAAGCCTGGCGAATCTTGGGGAAGGTCTATGTCCAACGATGGACGCTAAAAGGATGATGATGATGATCATGATGATGATCATGAATTATTGAACTATTTCTAATGAAATAAATCTTCTCTTATCTTTTTTATCATTAATACTTTCTACTATTATCCTTAATATTAATTAATCACCGCTGCTCACAACACTGGTTTATTGCTGGTTTAAGTCATTCATGTGTTCTGACATTTATGTATGTATCCGGACCTCGCTCAGCCCTAACCGTCCATAGCAGAAACTTGAAATGATAATTATGATATGGATGATGATGATGATGATGAATGCCCCACGGTATACAAAAACAAAAAAACCTTCTCTAGCATATTTAAGACTTGAGAGAAACAAATGCACCAGACGTGCACCATTTTGAAGCGGTGCAAACCGTTTTAACCTTGCATACGAAAGCATAAAATATATTTCTCCCCACACGAAAGAAAATCCAAATAGTTGAGTGAAAATCAAAAAAAGATGTTTGATGCCAATGATCAGGTGCAGCTGTAAATACACTGTAAATACTGGAGCACAATACAGTTGATGTTTGCTAAGTTTATCTTAGATTGACACAAGGCCACAGTAGTAGGGCACCCATTTGACATTTCAAAAAATCCCTAGGGATTTCACGAAATCATTAGTTTCATGATCTTACTGTAATAATGTGTTCTCTGGATGACCCTACACCGTTTCATCAGCAGCAGCAGCAGCATCAGCAGCATCAGCAGCATCAGCATCAGCATCAGCAATAGCAGCAGCCTTTTATCAGACCCCTCTATCGCGGACGCCGAAGTGCCAATATCTTCTTCACGCCATCTTATTTTTTGCCGGCCATAATTTCACATATGATCTCTGGAGATCCACGTTTTCAGTCGTGATGTCCAGCGGTTGTTTAGCATTCTTGCGACATGGCCTGCCCATTGCCATTTGAGTTTTGCTAATGGTTTGTATATCTCTGATCCCTCTAATATAATGAACTGTCTTGAGAGCTCTCTGTGTGATGTTAAGCATGATCCTCTCTCCTGTGCACGTTGCATGGTTCTGAGTTTGAGAACCAATTAGAAACTGTCAACCAAAACTGTCAACAGTTTTTAAGTTGTTCTGACTATGTATCTATCACGCGTACAGGCCAATGGAGCTAGAGGGCTGGAAATTTAAACATGTACACCTTATTATGTCTAGGAAAAACGATGTTTTTAGTTTTCTTAACCCCCGTAAATAGGTTTTTAGTGAGAGGTTCCATTTGCAATGTAATGTATGCTAAATGGGTCCCTTAGTTTGTGTCCGATAGCATTCACACAATATTTTGAAAATTCAAACTTTTTTAGTGATCACTGAGCAACAAAAGGCGAGAGAAGTAACTTATTCATTGATCGCCCCTTTTTCCAATTTTGTAATTGATCATCCCCAATACGACATGAGAACCTGCCTTTTGGTTAGCTTTTCTTTTGCCCACGTTAAATTTTGAATTGATGAATAATTCACTCAAGTGCGAATGAAATTATTTTCAGGATGAATTACATTTACATTTGTCTATACTTAAAAGCCAAACAGTTAAATGGAATAACTTTTACTTTAAGCACCGCCCGACTTTCTTTGTTATTTTTAGGGACTTTATCAGATCGCAGCAAATTTACCATAGTCATGCATAGTCAGTGTGCATGTGTGCATGCTCGAATAACAGAAAGTTCGTTGTAATTCAAACGGCCGGCTGGAGAACAGATGACAGCGGAAACAAATATACAACTCGCTCGTTCAAAAGTGGTTCAAAAATGTTCGTACATAAGAAAGCGTGGAGGGGTTATAACCTTTTTGTTGCGTAATCTCTGGTTCGATTCGTCTGTTTGTGGTGGGAAAAGAATGCTTTATTTACTTTGGACAATCGATCTCCTTCCCCTCTTTATTTCTCCCTATTTAGTTCCGCTTCGATTGATCGCCACCAAAACATAGTGGCTGGATGACTTTCTAATCTACGCTGTGGTCATATCTTCTCCTTCTCTCTTTCCTACTTAGTTACGGTCAATTAAATTCGAACCAGGCCGGGCGTCCGAGGGTTGGGGTAGCCCACCGTCTTTTCTTCTCTTAGACTTCTTGTCTCTGTTTTGCTAGATAAGCTGACCGAATCCATTATCGGATTGTTTTGTTATCAAATTGTGATTTTCGCGTGGGGTAACTTCCTAAAATCCTGAGCTCGAGTTCGACCTTTAACCCGAAATAGCCTAGGTGGAAATAAATGCTTTTCCAGACCGTGCGAAGAATTTTGGTGTTCTGGTGTTAATGCGGGATTTAATTAAAAGGCCCGCATCTACCATAAAGTCACACAAAGATGTATAACTTTCTCCAGAATGGCCAACAATTTCATACTGAAACAAAACAAAAAGGTCTGGTTAGTCACTCAATAGAAATGTATTTTCGCAGCATGGCGTGTTGCAGATGATCAATTAAAATAATTGGAAAAAGGGGGTGATCAATGAATAAGTTACCACCTTCACCTTTTGTTGGGCAGTGATCAATAAAAAAAAGTCAAACTTTAAAAAAACAAAAGCAAGCGTGAAAGCTGCCGGACACACACTAAGCTACCAATTTAGCATAACTTACATTGCAAATTGAACCACCCATTAAATGCCTATTTAGATAGGGAATTAAAAACAAACACAAATAATTCTTCTTTCTTGACATGATAAGGAGTAAATGCTTAAATTCCAAGCCCTCTAGCTCCATTGGTGCGGTCTGTCCGCATGATACATACATAGCCAGCCAGTCAGACCAACTTGAAAACTGAAGAAACCTATGTTGACAGTTTTGGTTGACAGTTTCTAACAGTGCCATTCAAATGGTAAATAGGCTTTTATTGCTTTTTAATGACAATTGAGCTAAAAAGAAATGTTTCTTGTAAATAAATAGTGAATAATGGAGAAAAATTGTTCACATTTAAGAATAATAAAGAAATCATCTGAAAACCCCCAACATATGTTTCAATGTATATTTGTGTTGTTTTGGGTTGTGATAAATACTCCATTCTTGAAAGGATTTACGGTCAAATGATTTAATTTACTCAGATATTTACATTTCTCAATACTTGAAAAGACAGTGCCATTCAAATGGTAAGTAAGCTCTTATTGCTTTGTAATGACAATGGAGCTGAAAGCAATACATTTCTACGTTTTTTGAATTTCAAAGTCGCAGGATATTTCCTGAATTTACTGTATGGTGACCAGGAGACCATGCGAGCTCACGATACAAATTGGATCATGTATAAAACAGGTCTGGTTAGTCACTCAATAGAAACCGTCACATAACTAACGTCTTTTGGCAGCATGCTGTGTTGAGGGTGATCAATTAAAACATTGGAAAAGGGTGTGATCAATGGATAAGTTACTTGTCTCGCTTTTTGTTGGTTAGCGATCACTAAAAAAGTCTTAATTTTCAAAAAGAAAACAAACGTGAATGCTGCTCGTCGCAAACTAAGGGATCAATCAACCCCACTAAAAACAAAATAAACACTCAATAGAGACCGTCACGTGACCAACGTGTTTCGGCAGCATGTCGTGTTGGGGGTGATCGATTAAAACATTGGGAAAAGGGGTGATCAATGAATAAGTTACTTCTACTCACCCTTTATTGGGTAGTGATCACTACAAAAGTTAATTAAAAAAAAACAAGCATAGCACATACTAAGGGCCCAATTTAGCATGAACTTACATTGCAAATTGAATACCACAGTAAACACCTATGTAAAAAGATTTTTTTTTGCATTTCCAATATTATTATTTTATTATGAGTTTTACTTGTCCTTTTAGTTGCTTTTTATGATAATACTCGGGGTTAATACTCTTTTTATTATGACTAATATTCAATTACTAGTTTTATTCAATTTTGTTGCTTTTTATCATAATTGTCTGGGTCCACACACTCATCAGCATAACTATTGGGAGCGAATTTTACCCCCCCCCCAATGGAGTGTTTCTACTGACAAATCTCAAAAAATGTTGGAGGGGGCCCATCAGAGAGCCAAGCCCCCACCCAACCCCAAATCTCTAGTCACACCTCTGACTAGCTATCTAGTCTTGCCGAATATTCCCCTCCAACTGGTGAGTTTGATTTTCACTGGCTGCCCTAAAATTGTGGTTCTATGCTGGACTGACCCAAGTCGAATAAAAATCTACTCACAGATAATCACATATATACAGACAGACACACAAAACGGAAAAGATTAAAAACTATTTTAAACACAGGTCTGCTTAGTCACTCAATAGAAACCGTCATGTTACCAACATCTTTTGGAAGCATGCCGTGTTGGGGGTGATCAATTTAAAAAATGGGTGACGAATGAATAAGTTGCTTCTCTCACCTTTTTTCAAATTTTCAAAAACAAGCGGTCACAAACTAGGGATCAATTTAGCATAAACTTACATTGTAAATTGAACGCCCACTAAAGACCTATTTAGGGGAGGAATTTTCAAAAAACAAAAAGAAAACGTTTTTTCTAATCATCATCATCATCATTATCATCATCATCATCATCATCATT
>VCCN01001005.1:1618365-1634849 GCA_006491835.1 Architeuthis dux | reverse complement strand
CCATTTTACTATCGGGTTTAATCCTGACTTTTTTTGCTCCCATGGGGATGGTCTATCAGGGGATGTATCGTTCACTATTGGAGTTATTGGCGTAAAACAAATTTTAAACATATACGCGAAAACAAAAAGGTTTCTACAGACTATATGTATATATATGTATATATATAGATAGATAGATATAGATGTGTGTGTATATAGAGAGATATAGATGCGTGTGTGTGTGTGCGTGTGTGTGTCCGTGTGCGTGTGTGAGTGCGCGTGCGTGCATGTGTGTGTGTGCATAAGGACCTGAATAAATTACTGATCAAAAGTTATAACCGTATGACAACGGACCGCTCCTCGTCTGATGTTGAGGCAAAGGAAAGAAACGCATTTGAGATGAAGAAATTCACGGCGAACAATTAATTTGATTTGACAGCTCGAAATGTATGCCCATTTGGAAGCTAAGGTCACAGATAAAACTATTATCTCCATCACTGTCTACGCAAATGTGGCGATAAACACTTCTTATTCACAGACGTTGACTGATTCACTAAACAGCAAGCGTGTGACCATGCGCACCAGTTCATTTACACTCAAAGAAGTTGGAAACCATCAACCATAACTATCAACAAAACTGTCAACATAGGTTTCTTCAGTTTTCACGTTAGTCTTGCTGGCTAGCTGGATATGTATGTATCACGCGTACAGACCGCAACAATGAACCTAGAGGGCTAACATTTTCAACATTTACATTATTATATCCTTGTTATTGTATAATGTCAGTAGAAAAGCAGTAGCTGAGTTTCTTCAGTTTTCAAGTTGGTCCGGCTACCTGGCAGGCGATATATGTATCACCAATGGAGCTAGAGGGCTGAAAATTTCAACATTTACTCGTCTACAAAATGCTAAATTGGTCCCTTAGTTTGTTGTCCGGCAGCATTCACGCTTATTTCTGTTTAAATCCAGACTTTTATTAGTGATCACTGTCCAACAAAAGTCGAGAGAAGTAACTTATTCATTGGTCACCCCTTTTTCCAAATGTTTAACTGATCACCCTCAACATGGCATGTTGCCAAAAGACGTTGGTCACGTAACGGTTTCTATAGAGTGACTAACCAGACATATTTGCATATAGATTGTATGTATGTATGAAGAGGCTTGAACAGACGCACACATGAAATACGCAAATTTACTTCTAGTTCTGCTGTGAGAATTTGCAGCCAAATAATTTTGCCCATTAAATAAAAGAAAATTCAAAAGACGTAATCGAATAGAAAATCAGGCCTTAAAATAAATGAATATTTTATGGAACAACAAATAACAAACACAGAAATGAAAAGAAGGTAAATTTGTTTAACTTTTCAATATTCTATAAGTATTATAAATCAAAGGTGAATCTAGCTCTCTCTCTCTATCTATCTATCTATCTCAGTCTGATCATATCTATCTATCTATCTATCCACCAATCTCATTCTGGTCATATCTATCTATCAGCAGCAGCAGCCGCTATAAGTCCACTGCTGGACAAAGGCCTTTCCCATCTTCTTCCATGACGACCTAGATGTAACCTCTGCTATTCTAAGTTTGTTTTCAACTCGTTTTGTTAATTTCCATGTTTCGCATCCGTATGTCATGGCTGGTATTATGCAGCCATTGTATACTTTACGCTTTAGGCACATTGGTAAGGTGCTCTTCAAAATGTCTCTATTCATACCGAAAGCCTTCCAACCTATCGTTATGCGTCGTTTTATTTCGCAGTCATGGTCTTTCTCTAGTTTTATTACCTGACCTAGGTAGATGTATTCATCAAGCTCTTCTAGAGTCTCACCTTCTATCTTTATGACCTTTTTGGGGACTTTATCGTTAACATTACTTTTATCTTTGTTCTGTTCATCTTTAAGCCTACGTTTTTACTTTCCCTATTTAGATAGGTTAGCATGTTTTGCAATTATTCGGATGCTTCCGACGTCATAGAGATGTCATCGGAAAATCTTAAGTTACTTAAGTATTCTCCATCTATGTTTATTCCCATTCCCTCCCAGTCAGTTTTCCGAAAGATGCTTTCAAGGCTTGCTGTCAATAGTTTAAATGATATTGTATCGCCTTGTCTTACTCTCTTTGCTATCTTTATCTTGTTTGTATCTTTATGCAGTGCCATTTTCGTATATGTTTTGGATAATTTGTATGTAATTCTCGTTAACGCCTTGCTCACGCATTGCGTTGTAGACTGCCATGTGTTCTACCGAGACAAATGCTTTCTCATAATCTACAAAGGCCAAACATAGTGGTTTGTTGTATTCTAGGGACGTTTCGATTAGTTGATTTATTGCATGTAGGTGATCTATTGTTGAGTAGCCGCTTCTGAAGCCTGCCTGCTCGCGTGGTTGATTTTCGTCTAAGGTGCCTGTTAATTTGTTTGTGATTATTTTTGTGAATAGTTTATATATGTTTGGTAATAATGTGATAGGACGGTAGTTACCAGGGTCGTGCTTGTCTCCTTTCTTGCGGAGTAGGATTACTATTCCTAGACAGAAGTTTTGGGGAACTTTTCTCTCTCTTAAGCATTATGTGAATAGTTGTGCTAGTCCTTTGTACAATATCTCTCCTGCATCATCTAGAATGTCTGTCGTTATTCTATCCTCGCCTGGGGCTTTACCGAGTTTCATATTTTGTATGTGGACACTACTTCGTCTACTGTTATGTCTGGGATATCACTAGTATCTATAGGATTACTAGTTTGTGGTATTTGTATTATGGAGGCGTACACATTTGCATAGTATTCTTCTGTTACTTTTGTCAGTTTGTCCCTATTTTTGATAATTCTGCCGTTTTTATGCTTTAGTGCAGTCATCTGTTGTTTGCCGGTATGGTCTGCGGATCAGGCATGTTTTAAGCTCTTCCCTTTTTGATAGTCTCTACTATCCTTTTCGTGTTTTTCTTTCTTTTTTCTTTTCTAGTTCTTTTATTGATTAATCTGTTTGATTAGTTTTAATGTTGCTTTAAAGTATTTGCTTGTATTATTGTTTACATTTGTATCGCCTACCATCTCTGCTGCTTCCTTAATTATATGTGTCAGGCTATTATTCCACAGTGCTTGAAATCGGTTCTCTATCGCTACTCTGAAGTTGTTGATGTTCTCTAACGCTATCTTATTTGGGCATCTCTTCTTAAGAATGGTGCTCCGTTATATATCTCATTATAATCAAGTGTATCATCGTTTTTCATTTCCGATTTTAATTAATCAGTTCGAACAATTAATGCTTTCTATTGAAAAACAATTATTTTTAATCACCGTTACCCACAGCACTGGTTTAAATACTGTTGCTGGGTTTACGTTATTCATGTGTTCAGACATTTATGTATCTATCTATGTATCCGGACTTTGCCCAGCCCTAACTGTTCATAGTAGAAACTAGAGATTTTGCACACACACTCCCCTCAATGAGGAGGGAAAATGATTTTTTTTGTATTTGAAAATCCCCCCCCCCAAATAGGTTTTTAGTGGGGGTTTCAATTTACCATGTAAGTTCATGCCAAATTGATCCCTTATATTCAAATGGTTTTTCGGATGATTGAACTCCTTCTTGTTGTCTGTGTTGCAAACACAACGCTTCGGCCGATCGATTCTTCGGCCTTCTTCAGGTGTTAAATACGAGTGTGATGGGTTAAACAGAAGTTATGTTTAAAGGGGATAACACTTGTAGCACAGGGCCCGAGTGTTTCTGTGTCTCTATCTTGTCGGGTTTAGGTCTGTTGAGAAGTGGAAGCCACATCGGGTTGAAATCCGCACTTGTCTAGCTAATGCATTTAGTCGACATTTTGACGTGAGCTGCCTCTTTGATTTTTCTCTACTTCCAACATCGTTCGCAGTCAACAATCTGGACTTCCTCCCAGAGAGGAATATGGCCGCCGTTCTTTTTCCAGATGTGGTCGGCCATAGCCGATCTTTCTATAAGAAAAGAAGCATAGGTGGCGGTGATTCATAATCTCCCTTGGAATGCTAGTTTTATTGTTTTGCGATAAGAGACTTTTGATTTTTGTACGAAAAGATCGCAAATGGCAACGATAAGTGCATTAAGAAGACCTAGAGAGTTATTGGTATTTATCACGTTTTGCATTGTCTGACACAAAGCCACAAATGCAGAGCACTCGATGAATATCGAACTCAGTACACTTGTAAGCATTAGCAAGACTCGTTTGCGAACGATGGCTCCACGGTGAGGTACTTATCTAACGATATTCACTAAGCTTTGTAAGTCACAGAAGAAATCCCATTAGTTTTTAAAAGAGTCTACAACCAATGCGTCTTCCCAATAGTGTCAGAAAGAAGTGTACTAACCTTTCTTTTCGACTTCCGCTCAGAGAGGAAGGACAAAAGTCAACCTTGTGTTATCACAAGAAAAAGCTAATATATTTGTGTTTAAATTTATTGAAAAGGTAGTTCCCTTTTCTCGGTCATGCAAATTGTATTTCAGCCTATCAAAACGGCAGACGGGTTAAAACCAGTCTGCACAAGTATTAAAAAGTCTTCTCTCTTCAGAGAAAACAGAACTGTGAAAAAGAACCATTCATAACTATTGATGTCTGATTACCGAGGAGAAAATTGTTATTACAGTGTGAAGTGGTTACAATTTACATTTACATTATTACATTATTACCAATTACACCCCCTCCCTTGAACTTAGGTGCAAGTGAATTGTACCGTTTAAAAAGAGTAACTCTTTACTCAAAAAGTATCCAACTGTTACAAGACTCCGGTTTAAGGTTCGGCGCCGAACAACAAAAGACAAGTCTCAACAGAGGGATGTGTTGCAATTTGAAAGAAGCTTTACAAGTATTGGAAGTCGATTGTTCTCAAGGTAAGGTTGACTTTTTTGCCTTTTCTTCTCTCTGTTTTGTCGACCTGTTAACAAAGTTAAGAATCGTTCGAGTCCGCTACTGACATTATCTCCGGTCTACCTCTCCCCCACCCCAAATAGTCACCTATGGAGCTGAAACATGGAACCTAACCAAACGATTGGCTCTCAAACCAAGAAACCATGCAACGTGCATGGGAGAGGATCCTGGTTAACATCACACGGAGGGATCACAAGCACATTATATAATAACATAAATAAGGGTCAGAAAATTCAAAAAAACATTAGAAAACTCAAACTCGAGAGGTCTGGCGAATTTTGGGGAAGGTCTATGTCCAAAGGCTGCTGCTGATGATGATGATTAATCTGACCACAACTGAAGGGAACCCCGTGAGTATCGATCACACGATCTACAAAGTAGAAAGTGTATGCTAGACTAGCTTTAAGGCAATTTCTCAACGGTGAGGCGCTCAACTGATTGGTAGAAGGCGATCTTTTCCCCCCTACCCAGCTTTCGGGTTGGGATCAGTCGTGTCTCGTCTCGGGGCGAGCCTGGTCCTGGGGATTCCAAACCCAGGGCAGCACCTGCCCATTGCACTATAAGGAGAGGATTGACGCCTTCATGGCACCGGTCCCGGGAACTGGGCAATCTTTGACTTTGTCTGGAAGCCTGCATTAAACCTGGCCTCGTGGGGGAGGCGAATACATACCCGGATTGGTAGGACGCTATAAGGGTGGCGAATCCAGTGAGAATCAAACTGACTAAAGCAATAAATTGCAAAGCTCAGCTTAGTTTGGCACAAGGCCATAAGTGTAGAGAAACTGGTCGGGATCGAACTCACTACAGTGTTAAACGTCTGCAAATCGAGCTTTCGAATAATTGCTCCACGGCCTAGGACCTCTCTGTCGATATTTACAAAGATACACTTGGTAGGAATTTACTAAACTCTGATTCAAGGCCATAAATATGGGGAACCCAGTGAGGATCGAACTCACTACAACTGCTTGCGAACAAAAAGACAAAATAGTTTTGCTTCAAAATTTGATTTTGAAAATTCAACTTATATACGGGTTTATACGACAATTACTATTCCACCCTTAGTTTTTGTTCTCTGGGGTGGCAGTTACCCGGTTCATGAAACTTTAATTGTCTTTTATGTGAGGAGTTTCATTTTCCTTTAACGTAAATATTGGATAACAGAAAAGTTCGTTCGGTTTAATAAGTTAAAATAAAAGACCATTTTATTCCACTTTATTGAACGACTTATTTACTCGACTATCGTCTGCCATCTTTCAGACATCTTTATACATCCATCCTCCCAGAAGAACAGCAAAGAACTGTTTCATGTGACTTTTACAGTCTTCTAGGAATTATTGCTTTTTTTATTTAACTACAATTGAAGAAATATATATATATGTGTGTGTATGTGTGTGTGTGTGTGTGTGTGTGTGTGTGTGTGTGTGTGTGCGTGCGCACTGCGATTGCTTGACAACTGAACATTGTACGATGTTGACATTTGCCCGATATATTCGCCAACGCAGACGGCGGTGTCGTGTCGAGTTTGAAGTTTTTTGCATCAGCGGTTCTTGAGAAGTCTAATAAATATAATTAAAATATTACAGATCACATGTCTTTCTTCATAGTTCTCTCTTGACTTCCGCTCTTTAGAATTATCTAAATTTAGATATGAAATATCTAAATTGGCAACACTAAAGACAAGTAACTGAAATACTTCGAAGCCGTGGTTTCGTACGACGGGCAGAAAATTATTATACATGACAATTATGACAGACTTCTCCAGACCCAATAAAGTCTATATTTATAATATTTTTCGACATTAACTTTATTGAACAACATATTCACCATTTTGTTCCATTATCTTCTGCCATCTTTCAGGCAACTTCATCATTCTATTCTCCCAGAACATTTTATCTTTCTCAGTTAAGAACTCCTCTAAGTGCCTTTTTCATTCAGGGAATTAAATTTTTTTCATCAAGAGAATTCTGTAAAGACCGGAATAAGCGGTAATCCAAAGGTACAATATCTGGTGAAAGGGGTTAAAAAGGTAAAGCCCTGTCCCGTCTCTTAAGAGACAACTCCCAATGGAGTATAGAGCCCGGTGACCAAGTCACGGTTGCTCTTTTGCATGTGTCAGCTTAGTGATCCTTGCAAGTTTCAAGTCAGGTCAAGAACAGGACTTTATTCCTACAAGTTTGTATGACCACACCCATGGCAGAATGCAAGTCCACCGAAGGGATACCTCCACCCTAATCGCACAGCTTCCCTGTGTACTCAATTAGTTGCTGAGTGCACAGGGAAATTTGTCCCAATGAAGAGTTTTCCACACTCTTCGCTCATACTGGGAATTGAACCCGGGACCTTCTGCGTGTGAGGCAGACGTGCTAATCATTACACCATTGGTGAAAAGTAAAAGGTTCCCAGTCAAGTTATAACACTTTTGCCTTCTCAACAAATCGACCAAATGTGGTGAGGAATTATCCTGGATGGAAAATTACGAATTAATCGTTTACTTCTCCAAAAGGAGTTCATAGTAGAGGAATCCCTTCCAATCCGATTATATACACAGCATCGCCCTCTTTGGATGAAAACCGGCCTTTCTTTTCATTTCGCTTACCCCAGGATCCATTGCGTTTCACGTTGTTGTAAAATACCCACTTTTTATCGCTCGTCACAATTTGTTTCAACAAGCCTGAAAGCTTGCGCTATATAAACACGAATTCAGTTAAATGTTAAAAGAATAATCACTGCGATATGAGATATGTTAAAAAAAACATCGCGATATGAGATATGTTAACAAAATGTCTTAGCTTCTTCTTAAAAAACGAACGCAACCTTACGTCACAATTTGATTTCGAGAATTGATTTTAAACAAAGAACAAACAAATATTCTTTTATTACGCCATTAAAATGTTACGTTTGATATGTTCATATGTCAACTTGTCAGTGACAACTCTCGCTTGCGTGGCGATTTACACACGGAAACATAGTCCAGTAGGTTATTTTGTGGAATCCACACATGAAAGCGACTAACAAAACCAAGCTAGTGCCAACTATTTTCAACGGTTGATTTGTATATGTTGAGTATGTTGTGTCGTATGACGTCGATTCTATCAAGTAATGTGACGATTTGCTATCAACTGAGGTTTACCCGTTTACCCCACCGTGGAGCACCGTGGAGCACCGTGGAGCACCGTGACAATTTGCAAACCACTTTGGGTACGTTTGATTTTTTGTTATGTTTAAGTAGCGAATCGCACACGGAAATACGGCCATTAATCCCAAGACATGTCTTGATTTAATGTTTATCAACCTCAACTCGTCAACCCGATCGTGGAGCATCGTGTAAGTTTGCAATCTACTTGTTATGACTACGTTTACCTTCATCTTAATTGTATTAGTTGCCTTTTCATTGCAACGTTTTGCTCAGACTGATTACCCTCCGGCAGTGAGTAAATGGGGTTGATTGGAAAATAAAGATTAAGCCTCAGGTGGGATTTGATTTATAACACTTTATCTAATAGAACTTTTAAAAAAACGTAGAAATGTACTTTGGACACGTTCAATCATCGTGAGTATCTTCTCCATAAACTGCACACATCTCTGCGTTTGAGACACACCAAGATATGATGGAAATGTGGTTTCCTTTTAGAATCAATATACTAGCATTCTAAGGGAAATTATGAATCACCACCACCCATATATACTGTGTTGGGGGTGATCAATTAAAAAGTTGGAAAAAGGGGTGATCAATGAATAAGTTACTTCCCACGCCTTTTGTTGGGCTGTGATCACTAAAAAAAAGGTCTGAATTTGCAAAAAAACAAGCGGGCACAAACTAGTGACCAATTTAACTTACATGACCCCTCTCTACAAACCTATTTGTGGGTAGCAGCGATTAAAGATTTGTCAATTTTGAACAATTAAAAACAAGCCTGAAAGCCCATGGATGCGCTATTTAAACACGAGTTCAATTAAATCTTTTAAAAATAAACAAATATTCTTGAACGCACACTACAAGAAGGAGTTCAATCATCCGAATAACTATTCGAATGTTAATGACCCTTCTCAAAACTATAGATATTACACCTGAAGAAGGCCGAATAATTGATCGGCCGAAACGTAGTGTTAACAATACAAACAACAAGAAGGAGTGCAATCGTCCGAAGAACTATTTGAATGTTAATGACCCTTCTCAAAACTATAGAAAATATCTTACAACACAAACAACAAGAAGGAGTTCAATCGACCGAAGAATTCTTTGAATGTTAATGGCTCTTCTCAAAACTATAGAAAATAAGTCATTGTTTATTGTTGCCTGCATTAATTGTTTCTTGGGTTGACATAAAAGATTATTGTTGTCAGTTTGAAGAAAATGCTTTAATTGATCTAATCCTTATTAAATTAAAGATGAGATGATAAAGAACAAGACCGGTTGCTGCAGGGTTAATCTCCACTCCCACTTCTATTCCGATGATATATTGGTCAACACATTGTATATATCTTAAATAAAAGAATTATAGAAATATATATTTTCTATATTTATTTATTGAAATGAAATAAGTCAATGCGTATCTGTATGATACATGTTCGTTAATATCTAAGACTTGTCAATTTAGCTCAGTCAGTAAGATACCAGCCTGGCAATCATGAGTTCAAATCACGGTAGGGAAATGTGGATTTTAAACAACGGTTTACACCCCTATGTTTGGTGAGGACTGTTCTTGTTCTTGTTACATAGGAAAGTAAAGTCAACTCTGACTTTGTCCTGGAGTTTGACAAACGAGACAAGCCTGGCTGAGGATTGTTCTTGTTCTTGTTCTATAGGAAAGTAAAGTCAACTCTGACTTTGTCCTGGAGTTTGACAAAAGAGACAAGCCTGGCTGAGGATTGTTCTTGTTCTTGTTACGTCCTGGAGTTTGACAGAATCTGGTCTTTTGTTCAACCCATACGGTTTTAAATATGGAAATCTTGTCCCTTGTTCAACCTAAACAATCTGAAATAGGACAACCTTGTCCTTTATTTGACCTCTCCTTCTTTCTCCATCCTACGTCCGAATAAAGTAGTGAAGTGTGTTGTGTTTTATTGATACTAGTAGCGTTTTTAGTTTTAAAATTTGTTTTAATTGTTTTTGACAAATTAAATATATAAACATGGGAAATCTAATTAACCCATGTATGGGAAAGTATTTCTTTCAAATGCCCACCATTTTGAACTTCACAAATTCTTGATATTCCAATGACATTCTGCATAACATTTCGACGGATATATGGACCTAGGCCACTTATTTCTTCTCGGATATTATACTTTAGCTCCTGGGCAGTCATTGGCTTGTTAACATAGACATTATCCTTCAAATAACACCAGAGAAAGGAGAGTCGTGAGCTGTTAAAGCCAATCAAATGCTGAATGCCTGGATATCATTGTGTCACTGACACATTCTTTTAGAAGGTCCATAGTTGCTCAAGGGGCATTAGCAGTTGCTCGACCTTGTTGAAACGACATCACTGTATTGTTTTTTGCAACAGCTAGTCTTAAACGATTTACTGGCCTCGGCGCGATACCTGTCACCATTTACGATCACAGCAATTCAAGGGTTACCTCAAGGAAGTAAGGTCAAATCACCTTTTCAGATGTAATACCAAACTAACTAGGTGTAATTGACGTTGATGAAGTACTTTACGGTTCTCATTACCCTGTAGATGTGCGTGTCTACAAAAACCATTCAGATGAAAATGAGCCTCATCACTCATTATTGTCAAACTCCAGTACAAAGTCTGGAGTTAACTTTGTTTTCCCCTCCTAATACGAACAAGAACAATCCTCACCTTATTTAGGAGAGTATACTAATCACGGTTCGTCTGTCCCATCACGCCCATTAACATTTCCCTACAATGATTTGAAATCACGACTAAGTGATCGGTAGGCGGCTCGCTTGTCGACTGTGCTACATTGACACGTCTTACATCATCATCAGCCGTTATAAGTCCACTGCTGGACAAAGGCCTTTCTCATCTCCTTCCATGACAACCTATCTTGTGCTAACCTCTGCCAGGTCTTACCGGCAAACTTTCTATCTCGTCCCTCCATCTTGTATCTGGTCTTTTCCTACTTCGCTTACTGTCCCATGGCCACTAATCGGTTAGTCTTTTCCTCCATCTATTGTCATCTCTCCTTGCTAGGTGGCCAGCCCATCTCCATTGTTGCTGCTTAATTAGTTGTATTATATCTTTCACTCAAGTCCTCTCTCTGATCCAGTTTTTGATCTTTTTCTATCTCTTAGAGTTATTCCTAGCATTGCTCTTTCCATTACTCTCTGTGCTATTCTGAGCTGGTTTTCAGTACAAATACTTATTTCATTCTAATAAATAAATACATTTAGTTACGGCCAAATCGCGTTGTATACACCGGATCCCGTTCGATCACCAAAGTTAAGCAACGTCGAGCCTGGTCAGTACCTAAATGGGTGACCGTCTGGGAATACCAGGTGCTGTAACCAGCTGGGAAGCCATGGTTGATCTCCAAACGTATTGAACTCTTCTTTCCTTTGGAAGCCTGCAGCATGGTCGAGAGGGGGTAGAACTTGGAGACAACGCTTCCTCCATACTAAGCGCCCAGGCATAGCAGCTCAAATTCTGAATCTGCTAAGCTCGTCTCCAAAGACGAAAAAGACCAGGCAAATGAATAAAGTTATACTAAAAGAATATATATTTGTATAATTTTTTATTTATTATATATACAATACAACAGTTACAGTAATCTTCTTCAGTCAGAATAGAAGTAGGAGTTTGACCCTGCAGCAGCCAGGCTTGCACTTTTTACACATTATTAGAACATAACACTATTATCCAGGAACAAAAAAAGTGTTTAAAAAGTTGCACAGCGTAATTGATAATTGCCGTGTTCGAGAGAAAACCCAAACTGACAGAAAGCCAATAACTATCTAAAATGTGCCAAGACATTTTATGAGAGGGTAATAATCTGAGCCTTTTAACGTGGGTCGAAACCCTGTAGAGAAGAGACACCTTGTGGACGGAAAACTGCAAATCTCTGAGAATTAATAAGAATAGAAGTAGGAGTAGACTTTGACCCTGCAGCAACCAGACTTGTGAGTTTATGAATAAAGTTATTCTTGGAAACGGACTGCATAACTAAGGCGTCTCTGGGGATCCTGTGGCTTCCTTTCTTGTTGAACTTTGTAGGCAAACAGATGTAAATCAGTTTTTAAATTTCTTTTAAGTGACATGCGAGATTAGCAGGACGCCACAGAGTTGATGTTGCAGGGTGATCCTCTACGCTCCTCTGCACGCATAATACGATTCTCAGCATGTCCAACCGAACGTAGACTCCTTTTTGTGGTCGATCACAAACGGAGCCCAACTCTCAAAAACACACAACCAGATGACAAATCATCGACTCAGATGACGGCGCCCGCCCGTCTCAAATAACGTGAATAAGCTCTTGGGGTTAACGTTATTGATTGATGGTATTCAAAGAGAAATTCTATTATTTCACTTCGTTGCTCAGTTGTGTACTTTTCCAGGATGAATTCCCAAAGGTTTCCTTTTTGTATCTGAGAAGAGGAAAAACAAAGAAGTAATTATTAAAACAGCTCTGGTTAGTCACTCAATAGAAACCGTCACGTGACCAACGTCGTTTGGCAGCACACCGTGTTTGGTGTGATCAATTGAAAAAATGGAATTACTTCTCTCGCCTTTTGTTGGGCGGTGGTCACTAAAAAGTTTGCATTTTCAAAAAAACAAAACAAGTGTGAACACTGCAAGTGGCCAATTTAACATAAACCTACATTGCAAATTGAACACCCCCACTAAAAACCAATTTTGAGGGGGAATTTAAAAAAAGAAAAACGTTTTTCTAGACATAATCAGAAGTAAATGTTTAAATTGTCAACCCTCCATTGGTGCGGCCTGTACGCGCGACACATACATGGATAGCCAGCCAGCCAGACCCAATTAAAAACCGAAGAAACCTGTGTTAATGTTGACTGATTTGGTTGACGGTTTCTAAAAAAACAAGCCTGAAAGTCAGACCATAGATGCGCTCTTTATACACGAGTTTATTGTTTTAAAAACTAAACACCACGATATGAGGTATGTTAAAAAAATGTCTTTACATCTTCTTAAAAAAACGAACACAACCTTACGTCGCAGTTTGATTTCGAGAATTGATTTTAAAAAACGAACAAACAAATATTCTTTTATTACGTTCGATATGTTGGTATGTCAACTTGTCAGTCGGTCAGTGAAGACGATCGCTGCTGGAGAAGCGTAGCGCATCTAAACATTATGAATGTTTTTAACCATTTTGGCCACTTTTGTGCCACCCTCGTATTTAAATCTGTTTTTGCTTCAGACGGCAGATGTGGTGAAAATGGATTAATGTTTATTCCTCGTATTTTTGTTCTTGGAATAAACAAACAATGGTTTATTTTCTCGCCGTCCTGAAACGGACAACAGTTGTTTATTCAACACTGTTGTTTGTATAACAAAAGAACTGTTAATATTAATTCGTTCAAAGCTTTTTTTGTAACTCAATAGACCTTTAAAAAAAAGTCTGTCTTTTATTGTTTCCAATGTATCTCCGTGGGTTAGATTCAATAACGAACCGTTTGCCCCAATTCAGCTCCCCGAATTAACCATGAAGTCCAATGGACCCTCGGCGCTTTTCTGCCCTGTTTGATTTGTATCTTTTGTTGCGATATAAATATATTTAATTGTCCGCTTATTATTAGAGACCATCAACTAAAACTGTCACCAAAACTGTCAAAATAGGTTTCTTCAGTTTTCAAGTCGGTCCGGCTGGCTGGCTATGTATCTATCACACGTACAGGCCACACCAATGGAGCTAGAGGGCTGAAAATTTCAACATTTGCTCTTTATTTCGTCTAGAAAAAACATTGTTTTGCTTTCTGAAAATACCCTCCCCTAAAATAAGTTCAATTTGCAATGCAAGTTTGTGCCAAATTGATCCCTTAGTTTGTGTCCAGCAGTATTGACGTTTGTTTCTTGAAGATTCTGACATTTTTTAGTGATCACTGCCCAACAAAAGGCGAGAGAAGTGACTCATTCATTGATCACCCCCTTTTCCAACATTTTAATTGATCACCCCCAACACAGCATATATGGGTGGCGGTGATTCATAATTTCTCTTGGAATGCTAGTTTTCATATATTTTTAGTGATCACTGCCCAACAAAAGGCGGGGGAAGTAACTTATTCATTGATCACCTCTAAGTAAGTTAATTTTAGGGCACCTACTGTAGACCGATGTTTAACTCGTCTCGTAGAACCGTTGCTAATTTAAAAAGTGTTAGTCTCACTTGGCGCCCTAATTACTATGACCTTGGACCAGACTAACCTAATGAATATTTTGGTCACATAGTATTTCTTTCTTAATTTCAGTTGATCTTTATTGCAACTACTCAGACTAAGGCCATTGGTAAACAGCGCAAATCGAAAATAAGAAAATTAGTTCACGGTGAGGCCCGAACTCGCTCCCTCCCCGCCCCCGGGAAGCCTATTTTACCGTGATAGCTGCATTATTTGATTGAGCCACGAGAGATGTTAAAGCGTTTTTTGATGTGCGACCATCTATAATTCCTATGGCTGTCACTGACTGACAGGCTGACATGCCGAAACACTCCCACCACCCTTCCTTTCCTACTGCACCTTCTATATATCTGAAAGTGCAAGGGAGAGAACTCGTGTTAACTGATTGGTCTCATTTGACAGTCTTTCAGGATGGCAATCCATGGGATGGAACTAGCGCATCTATAGTCTGATTTTCAGGCTTGTTAGAGTTTCTCTTCGTCGCTATGTTGTTCCTTGTTTAGTTGCTTTTCATTGGCTGTCTCAATGCCGTCAACCAAAACTGTCACCAAAACTGTCAACATAGGTTTCTTCAGTTTTTAAGTGATTCTGGATGGTTGGCAATATATGTATGTACCTTGGGAATTTTCAAAAAGGAAATGGCCAACAGGAGGAGGGGGAGAGGTAGACTAGTGGTAATATCAGTAGCGGACTTAACCTTGTTAACAGCCAGCATAACAAAGAGAAGAAAAGGCCAAAAAAGGCTACCTTACCTTGAAAAAGAGTCGTTTCCAATACCTTAGAAGGCTTCCTTTAAAACTTTGCAACAATATCTCTGGTGAGTACTGACTTTTCCAAACAAATTTCTTTTCTCTAATTTGTATTGTTCACAAAAGAGTATTTTCACTATAACCCAGGGGTCTCAAACACGCGGCCCGCAAACTACTTTTCTATGACCCGCGGCAGAACCATTTTCGTGACCAATATTTTCCTAAAACTTGGTAATTTGTTCCTCGCCCCGTTCCATACTCTTGTAGCAGCAGCAGCAGCAGCAGCAGCCGCAGCAGCAGCAGCAGCAGCAGCCGCCGCAGCAGCAGCATTAAGCTTGCAGCATTAAGCTTGACCTGCCAACTGAATGCAAACAGACAGTCAATCACTTTTAAGATCAGCCAGGGTGACCATGTTTCTCTCCAGGGAAGGGTAGAAATGTACTTTATTTTTCAGTCGCTTTCACTTCATGATCAAAAGCTGAAAAAAAGAAATATGTATCCAATTTTATATATATTTAAAAAAACATTCTTAATAAAAACGTTAGTGAAATCTGAAATGCTGACACATACACATATGATTACATCGGCTTGTTTCAAAGACCTAGTGTGGTGGAGAGATGACTGAGATGATAGACAACTAACTCACATAAATAGAAAATTTTGTTTCATAACGTGAGAAGGGATAGATTTGACTCATATTGGTGTGGAGGTTGTACCTGAGATGACAGACAACTAACACACACAAATAGAAAATCATAGAGAATGTTTGAGAGCGGATTGTTAAATAAACAGAAATTTCGAAGAAAAGGGACGTGCTTTTTGGTCAACCACATAATTGAAATAAAAAAAGAAAGGGGGTATTGCCGGGGAGAACCGGACCTTTCAAGAAAAGTGGGAATATTTGTATTTTGTAACAGGGGTAAAGGATAAAGTACAATGCTTGATATGTTTGCATACTATTGCCGTACGAAAAGAATATAACATAAGGAGACATTATGAAACAACACACAGTGAACAGTATAACGCATTAACTGGAAAGATAAGAGAAGAAAATGTAGAGCGGCTTAAGACAGCTCTTTCGAATCAACAGAACTTTTTTTTCAACTTGAAAAAAACAAATGAAAATACCGTCAGAGCAAGTTTTGCTCTCAGCGAAATGATCGGAAAATCATCACGACCATTCACTAAAGGTAATTTATCAAAGACTGTCTTTTAAAAGCTAGTGATATCCTCTGTCCCGAGAAAAGGAAAATGTTTGAAAGCATTAGCTTGTCACCTAATACTGTTGCCAGCCGTATCGCTGATTTAGCAAGCAATTCATACCAGCAATTGGCTACCACAGCTCAAGATTTTCTACAGCACTTGATGAAAGTACAGGCATTACAGGTACTGCTTACTGCGCTGTCTTTATCAGAGGAGTTGACAAAAACTTCAATGTCACTGAAGAATTATTGGATTTACTACCTATGAAGAGAACAATGACGGGGCGAGATATATTTAGTGAACTAGAACAGTGCATTGAGCGTGCA
>VCCN01001005.1:1470777-1482978 GCA_006491835.1 Architeuthis dux | reverse complement strand
CTAATTAAAAAACAAATAACCTTTCACCAAAGTCGCAAGACTTTGGTTCAAAAAACAAATAACCTTTCACCAAAGTTGCAAGACTCTATTTAAAAAACAAAAAAACATCCACAGATTTGGGGAATTTTAAACTGATTTCGGCATTAAATGACTCATCAAGGTTTGATGTGCCGCTAAACAAATCAATCAATCACATTAATTATTTTTATATTAATTAATCAACTATTACTATTAGATACTTTTGTACAATTAGATTTGATATAAAAACATGGTAAAAATTGAAATGTAAAAAAATGTTTCAATGTATCATTAGGTTCCCTAAACCTTTTCGGATGAAGCTGATCTAAAGGAAGTCGGGTGGGGGTGGGGTGCGCTTGTCTGAGAACTTGATACACATTAACTTTTCAAACATTTATGGTTCTTGTTGAAGTTTAGATTCGCTAGACACAGATTTTGGCATTTCTGACCCCAGGGTCATTCAGCGAGGGGGCTGAAATAGATATTCTACCCTAGAAAGGTCACTCGGCCAAAAATCCGCCTTTGCAACATATAACGGGGGGTTAATATGTCACTCATCTCCGACTAACAAGCCGATAGTCACGTTGCGGCTGTTAGTACTGGCCACTGTAGGTATCGTACCTGACCGACCACAGACCACCGGCAAAGATAGGTTTCGAATTTCAAGAATAATCAGCATCGTTTGGAAAAGCTGATGACATACACCGTTTCTCGGCCCAACCAGGACTCTCATATGCTTGCAAAATCAACGATATCCTCCATCTGAAAATATCGGAAGCGCTGGTGGCATTACACAGTGTTCTCCAACCTTTGTTTAACCTTTATACGAACCGCAAATATTACTGAGACACTTACAAAGAACCTTATACTTGATAATAGAAAGTATAAATACGTACATATTTTTTTCATTTTCCTTTATTAAAAATATACCATTTCATAAAAAAAGAAATTTAAATATAACAGGGCCGTCGGAACCCCCCCCCCAATAATTTGATATTGTGTGTTCCTTATTTTTTCGAAAAATGCTGCAAAAATCTAGTCTCTTAAGACTGCAGAAAGAATAAATAAACCAATTAGCGCAGAAGAACAATTTAAAGAAGAGAGCAATTTTTGCGTTTGACGGTCATGTCAATTCCTTTCTAATTTTTGAATCGCTATTTTTTTAATCGAAATGTCTTTGCTCGAGTGAATTGCACAGAGAAAGTAAAACTAGCAGAAATTGCTGTAAATGAATATAAAAAAAACTCAGTTATAATTTTTCAATCAATATGATTAATAAAAGAAAAGGTTTGTGGATGACTTGAAAAATACATTGATTTCTGACAGATTTTGAAGCTCTATTTTCAAAAATTCCCATAGCAGCCTTTTATTCATAATTATCTTCATCAATTAGACATCTGAATGTCATCATATATCCATCAATTAAATAGGGCACCTTTTACAATAGAGGTGTTTTCCAGGGTTCTAAACAGATTTCCCCGCTTCGCTCAATTTTGATCAAGCTTCTCTGTCAAACTTTATTGACGGAACTTTACTTTTTCGTACGAACCGAAAGGGTTCGCGAAAAATTTCTTGGGGTTCGTGAAAAAAAAGGGGGGGGGACACAGAATCTCTTGGTTAAACGTCCCAAATTATCACGGTTGTTATAACCGTGATAATTGGGACGCTAAATTTCATGATGAACGTACTCGTTATAAGTACGCTCATCGTGAAATTTTAAATCGATTCTGAACAAATAAATAAATAAATCTACTTATTATCTTCTGTTTCTTTGTCCGTAACAATGGACTCTACCACTTAAAGGTAAAAATTTAGCGTATAAAGAATTCTCCATTTGATTTGATTTCACCATTTGAAACAGCAATCAGAAATCAGGAATTTATTCAATTTAAGATATACAATTGTACAGGTAAAAAAGAAGAAAAACAAACAAAAATGTATTATCTGAGTAAGATGAACAAACAAAAATACACTAATATAGACCAGTGTTTCTCAACCTTTTCTAACCCAACGCCCCCTATGACACCTATCTACATGTCAACGACGCCCTGCAGTTCAAATATGAGAAGTAAACACAGATTTTCTAGAGACATGTGGTAGCTTGTCATTATAAAGAAAAACATTCTCAAAATCATCGTTCAGTGATTGCAGATGCATACAGTATTCTTTGTTTGAAAACAACAGCAAGGGAGACACTTTTAAATGGTTATTTCCCTTTAACCATAGAATAACAGTAACAATACAGGGTATTTAGCACAATAGATTGTCACGGGATACGGACAAAACCCACCAGACAATAGCACCCCCCCCCCCACACACACACACAGACACACCGGACAAAAACCCCACATAGTAGAAAATTAAACAGAATATGTTTAAAGTTGTTGTCCATCACGAATTTATCAAGGGAGGAAAAGTGCCCATCAAAACAATTTAATTAATGAATATTTGTATTTTGGGGCCGGGAAAATTTTATAAGGTTGTATTCTAGACGTTTGGCACAACTTAGCCAAGGTGGTCCCGATTGGAATTCTGAGTTTAAAATTAAAATAAACAATTTAACAAACGATATTATAATGTATCCATTCCCCTTTCTTTTTCTTTCATGAATTCTCTTATTTCTTTCATGAATTCTCTTATTTCTTTCATGAATTCTCTTATTTCTTTCTATTTTTGTTTAATGTTTAATTTAATATTAAATTGACGAAAGGATTAGTGTTTAGGGTTTTTAATTTTTAAATGTTCAATTTATAATTCTTAAAAACACAGAACTCGTGTAAATTTTTGTTCCTACATTGATTCTCTAGGGTATAAATACTTATTTAAAGTCAAATTTAACATTTAAAAATTAAAACAAAATTAACACTAAACCTTTACTCAATTTAAAATTAAATGAAACATTTAAAAATGCAAATTAAAATAATTTGTTTCGCTTAATGAGTATCCGGGCCCTTTCGTAAATTTGCACTGCACCAATTTCCCTAAAATAAAATTAGAAACATTTAAATTCAGAAATGACCTCAACTAAGGTGAGTAAACGCTGTATTATTAAATTCTTTATTTGTGTCGTATTATCTGTACTTGTGTATAGATTTTTATAGATTTAATATAGATTGTAATTCTTCATTTGTGTCCTCACAACAAGCGCGATAATTTGGGACGCTAAACTTCCATAGATTCTAGATGTTTTTAAATTTAAATGTGCGAGTAGAAATGTTCATCGTTGCTAAAAAGTCGCTAAAAATGGCCAAAACACACAAAAAAAGATACTAAAATTGGTCAAAAACACGTCAGGAAATGGCCAAAACACACTAAAAATGGTAAAAAAAATGGCCAAAACACACGGGAAAAAGATACTAAAAATGGTCAAAAACACGTCAGGAAATGGCCAAAACATACCACAAAAGATACTAAAAATGGTAAAAAACACGCCAAAAGATGGCCAAAATGTTTAAGCACGCCTGCGCTAATTTAGCACCTTTTCGCTCTACCAAAACAAGAAAAATGGCCAAGTGTATAATGCAAGAGAAGATGAAGCAATTTCAAACGCTGGAGATGGGTCGTAAAAATGGTTTATGTTGTAAAAGCACACTAAAATTAATTCACACCACATTCACGGTGGCGGGGGGGGTGCAAATGATTTCCAGGAGGGGCCAGCACCCCCTTTGGCGACGGGCCTGCAGAAATCACAAAGTGTATAGGTATAAAAGAAGAAGGAAAAAATACACGTATTATCGGAGTAAGATGAACAAACAAAAAATACAATAAACATCAATGATAAACAAAAAAGTTACCCTGTAAAAATATGACCATCAAGACCCTTAGAACTTTTCATAAATTGTTTATATATTTATCTTAATTTCAGTAGCTGATTATGCCCTGAAACGCAATTTTAGCCAATCTTGGATCCATAATTTTCAAAGTTTTTTGGGGGAACATGCCCCCCCCCCCATATATTTTGGAACCCGGTCAGCTCAACAGGCTGTATCCGCCCCTGGTATATCCGTGAATCTTTCACAGGGATTCACTAGTAAATAAATAAGTTAACAGTTTATACGATTATAGAAATTATGTTTCATGACAAAGGATATTGTTCACTAACAATGAAACGTATCTTCTGGAATACTTATCTAAAGCTATGGTGGAAAAGTGTCATTCCACCATCTCCATTCAAATCCCTTGCGGTAGGAATCAAGGAAATTCCAGCGGCTTCTATACATACGCTTTACTTTTTTGATGGTTGGTACATGAACACCAGTGAACTGTGGTTTTTACCTTTTCCCGACCACCGCCTTAAGTAGCTGGGCTTTGCCTCCATGCACCCTCGAGGTACAGCACTTTCGTCTAATTAACTTTAGCAAATATTAGTTGGATTCAGGGATTTTTTTTTATTGAGATATATGTTTTATTAAATTTTGGGATGGATCCTGAAATTATTTTCCTCTCAATCGGAAAAATATCCTTGGATTCACCCCAACATTTCATCAACTCTTCCTTAGCCAATGGCCCACCATGCGACAAAATGAAGAAGGACGAAGAATGCATAGGCCGAAACGTTTTGCTAGATAAAGACAATAATCCGAAAAAATACATGAAATTATCTCACAAAATACACCTGAGGAAGGCCAAAGAATGTATCGGCTTAAATGTTGTGCTAAAAATAATAATTATTAAGACAATAGTCCAACAACTATATGGAATAATGATCTCACAACATAGACCTGAGGGAGGCCGGAGAATATATAGACTGGGCCGTTTTGCTAAAAAAAAACAGTAAAAAGCAAACAATAAATAAAATAAAGGCAATTATCCGAAAACATATATGGAATAGTGAGTCTACTCACCATCGTATGACCTTCTGGAGCCGTAAACCATGGTCGCTTGAAAAGAACTCCTCCGTGTAGTTATCTATCCGATTTTGCACCCTGAAGGTGTTGTCCAGAAAGTTCCATGCGATGATGGCAGCGATAAAGACTGTCAACACAATGAGGAAAATGTTGTTGTGGTCGTCAAGAGTTCTTAGACACAAGGCTGCCACAAAATAACTTAAGTACAACGCGGCGAGAATAATGTACAGAGCCGTGAATAGGTAATTCTTGTGTCTTTCATACCACGATGCTTCTTCTTCGACGTCCATTGTCGGCTGCAAAGTTGTATTTGCTTCCTTTGAGGCGATTTCGTTATCGCACACACCCGTGTAACCCACATTCTGTAAAATAAAGTAGAATAAAGAATTGTGTTAACTTTTAAATTCATAAAAACACCTTCATTATGAAGGGAAATAACTCCTCATTAAAATTATCTCCCTTCCACCATTTGTTAATTTTTCAAACATTTTTCAGCAAAGTAGGACGACTTAACCGTGATTTGACCAATCACCGCTAAAGAAGTTAACATTTTTTTTTACTTTCGTACTAAGCTGGCACGAGTATTTTTTTTTATTAAATCAAGTATTGTAAACCATTTTTATTAATTTTTGACTGCTATTTACCCCAATCTTAATTTTTAGTAGTTTTTGTTTAAATCACAATGTGTAAAATGGTTTAAAATTAAAAGAATAATAATAGCTTTTTTTTTTACTAAAACCAAATTGAACTAAAATTAAGATGAATGTAAATAGTAGTCAAAAATTAATAAAAATGGTTTGCAGTACTTGATTTAATAAAAGAAATCGTTTTTTTATTAAAACTCAGTCATTGTCGGCTTAATACGAAAGTAAAAGAAATGTTAGCTTCTTTAGCGGTGATCAGTCCTTATTATGCGATCCTATTTTGCCTTTTTTCTATTCAATTCACAGAAGAGTTCCATTATTTTTAATTCTATTCATTCAAGAGTTCCACTGTCAATTACAAGCGGATACAAGCGGTCCATGAATTTAAGAGTTAAAACCAGTGCAGTGATCGTTCGTCTAGAATGGGCGGCTACTCCGTCTTGGTCGGTGAATTTATCGCCTAAGAATAATTACGGGTGAATGGAAAGTATACAATAGGCTACAGAATCCTGTTCTTCCAATGTTGTTATTTAAGATGTAAAATAAAATCACTTTTCAGAAATCTTTTCGTTTTTTAACCTCTAAATGGTAAAAAAAAGTATTCGACGAAAAGGCAGTCGGCAAAACTGAAGTTCGTTGTCTCCTAATCGTCCGCATGACGAAACTGCTGTCGACTTACTGTGTGTCGGCCACACGTTGTTCGACGAAATGACCGAGAACCGTATAACCCACATTCCGTAAATAGAATGAAATAAAGAACGGTGTTAAAATCAGTTCGGTGATCTTACGTTTTATGTCGATAAAATGGGAAGCTACTGCGTCTTGGTGGGTGAATTTATCGCTTAAGAATAACTAGTTGGCCTTATGGTGTCATATATATATTACTTTAAAACCTGCCCCTAGGTCCATTGAGTATGCGTGCCAAATTTGGTAAGGGGAACCAGACTTTTAGTAATATATAGAAATAGATGGAAATCAGATCATTTTTATCGGGTTGAGGGCGAACGAAGACCCCCACATTTTTTGCGAAAGGGAAAACTATGTGAATTTTTCACAGCTTATTTGGGGCCTAGTAGAATTGTTTTAGACACTGGGTAAAGTCAAAAGTTAAAAATGGAAGTAGTTCAACCGCAAATCGGGTCGATTTGCGGTTGAACCACTTCCCTTTTTGGTAAAATAATATAATAGATTACTGGTGGATGGGTAGCATAAAGTAGGCTACAGAATCATTATGTAATAAATCCTAGCATTTGGTTCCTTAGAGATTATTTCACTATTACAGACACCCGTGGAACTCTCATTCAGTAAATACAATGAAACAATTCAATGTGGGTATTGCTGATTTTTACCAAGATACTGATTGTTGTGGAGGGTTGGGAAGATTATGCTGCGAAAATGGGGACATTGAAAATTTCGGAGCCCTAGCTTTTATTTAAGGCTCAAACACCGGTCATTGCAGACAAACACAATCTCTCTGGGTCCCTTCAGGATGTGGGAGACCAGGGCCCCTCACTGCTTTAAACTGTGTATTGCCATGATTGTTCGGGGGGTGGGGTAGTGGTTTCCCGTTGCCTTTTCTGCAGCTTTGAAGTTATCTTTCTCGTAGACTGGTTGCCTCTCAAGGCTAGAGAGCTCAGTCAGGCGCTGGGGGAGAAGAGATGGATGCCTTTCCCTAGGGTATTCATGCGAAGTGAACAGTTTCGGCCAGGGTTTGAACTCTGCATGATGCAATGGACAACAGACACACACTATTACCCCTGAATGGACAACAGAGACACAAAGTCACTACCCACGGGTAGATAGACAGAAACTCATTGTCAACGTCTTGTGATACGAACATCCTTAACCACTTCATTTCTTGCTTAGCCCATGGCCCATCCATCCACTTGATTGATTGTCATTGAGATTCATAGAGTTATTGTGTGGAAGGTAGGTAGGTAAAGCGTCTCCGCGGCGTCTCTTAAGAGACAACTCCCAATGGAGACCTGGTTTTCTGTTGCATGCGTCAGCTTAGTGATCCTTGCAAGTTTCAACTCTGGTCAAGGACTTTATTTCTACAAGTTTGTATGATCACCTCCTTGGCAGGATGCAACTCCACGACCAAGTGATACCTCCACCCTAATCACACAGAGTGTACTCAATTAGCTTCTGAGTGCAAAGGGAAATTTGTCCTAATGAAGAGATTTCCACACTCTTCGCTCATACCGGGAATCGAACGCAGGACCTTCTGCGCGTGAGGCATTACACCATCCGAGCGGACATTGTGTGGAAACAACTCTTCTTCCTTATCTCATGGCCCACCCCTCCAGAAAATCTCATTGAAATTCATTGAGAACCTTTGGAGAAAGTGTGTGGGTAGACAGAGAGACATGGGTGAATACATATATCTTGTTGGTAGAGGTACATTAAGTTTAATTTACATTGTTCATGACAGCCATGAAACAACAACAATATTTGTCAAACTCCAGTCCAAGAACAATCCTCACCTAATTCAGGGGAGTAAACTCTTCACTGTTTGTCTGTCCTGTCACGTTAAACCAAACCGATATACAAAATGTTATATATCGGTTTGGTTTAATGTGATGTGATAGACAAACAATGAAGAGTTTACTCCCCTGAATCCCCTGCACTATTTTTTCCCAAGCACCCGTTTCGCGTTTATTCCTACCCGCGAGTCCACCCGTTCTGATACCGTTCGCCACGAATCTACCCATGAAGGCAGCCACCCAGCCACCCAGCCACCCAGCCACACACGCATGTGCAATCTGTCTGTCTCTAGAAGCTGCAATAACAAGAGTGAATAGGATCACACCCCGCAGCTTGGCGAGCAGGATCCACAAGTGGAGCCAGATGTTCCTTCGATGGGTTAGAGTTATTTACTGAGCTTAACTTAGTCTGGCACAAGGCCACAATAAAAAAGCATCAGTTGAATATCAAACTCACTACACTGGCAATGGTTTGTGAGATTAACTAACCACCAGACTCAGTGGCGTTAATAGGGTTAGTCTCACCCAGTGCGGTAACTCATGATTTGACCTTCATGCAACTCTACCTCTACCTCTACCAGTCCATACAGTGTCCAAATCAAAACATATTTTCGCGCTAGTTTGACTGCTAAAAAGCGCTAAATTTTTTTTAATTGGCAAAAATAGTTAAAAACCACCAAAAAGACGCTAGAAATGGTAAAAAATAGCCAGAAAATGGCCAAAAACGGCCAAAATGTTTTAGGCGAAAACGCGCTAATTCAGCGCTTTTTGCACAGCCAAAACAAGAAACACGCTTATTCTAGCGCGAAACGCACTAAATTGGCAACACTGCATACAGAATCCTTAAAACCATAAGAACCCACGGTGACACCGATGTCACATACAATTTAATTGATCTGTACAGTCTCTTATATAATATTATAATTTATCCTTGATTTTAACTCATGAAATGTACTAAGTGACATCTAATGAACATCCTGGTGCAGTCACGTGACTGTGTGTCAATTTACCTACACAGAATCCCACATAATGTTCCTTAAAGTAGAAATGCGTCTGGGTTAATAATGTTTTTGTCAAACTCCAGGACAAAGTCAGAGTTGACTTTACTTTCCTATGTAACAAGAGCAAGAACAATCCTCACCAAAAACAGGGGAGTAAACCGATATGTAAAATCCCCATTCCCCTACCGTGATTTGAACTCATGATCTAGTGATCGCTAGCCTGGTGTGTTACCACCTGCGCTAAACTGACAAGTCTTACATACCTACAAAATTGATAGTAGAATTACGCAAGGAAGTAGAAGTAGGAGCTTGTTTGTACTAATGTCACACGTAAATCTCAATTCCCGTTTATTAATGAATTTAGGAATGATAATAGGAGTGACATAAACAACTAGCCACATTAGGAATGGCAATAGGAGTGACATAAACAACTAGCACCATTAGGAATGGTAATAGGAATGACATAAACAACTAGCCACATTAGGAATGGCAATAGGAGTGACATAAACAACTAGCAACATTAGGAATGGCAATATGAGTGACATAAACAACTAGCCACATTAGAATTGCACTTTTTACTAACAATATCATAGGTACAGCCTAAAAGTATTGACATTTATATACAGTATCGCCCATAAATAAGTACACACCTTCCACTATTTTATAGAAATTTAATTTTCTTAAACCGAATAAAGCAGGATTTTATAATTTCTAGTGAAACATTACACAATCACAACGGATATTATCAGGCATTATTTAGGACCAAACTCTACAGCATTGAAACTCTGTTGCCAAAAATATGAATATGTTGCTATCCAAAGATGAGTACCCCACTACGAAAATATATGCTGTAGAGTTTGGTCACAAATAATACCTGATAATATCTGTTTTGATTGTGTAATTTTCCACTAGAAATAATAAAATCCTGCTATGTTTAGTTTAGAAGAGAATTAACTTTCTATTTTTGGACTGTAACATAAACTATTTTTTTGTAGGGCTGTACTCATTTTTGGACTGTAACATATTCATATTTTTTTCAATGCTGTTCACTTTGGTCATAAATATTACATGATAATATCCGTTTTGATTGTGTAATGTTCCACTAGAAATAATAAAATCCTGCTATGTTTGGTTTAGAAGAGAATTAACTTTCTATTAAAAAGTGTTAGGGATGTACTTATTGATGGGCGTAGTTTCATATGGTTAAACTTTAAATCCACTAACATTTTTTTCGCCGGTAAAGTAAATAAAGTTTAACGGTGTTCCAGTTGCCTATAAATATTTTACGGTCGCTAAAAATATTTTTCGATGACATTCATTCTATACCTTTTTGGAAAGCTCTATGTCTACGTTACAACTTATTAACATTTCAGCTCTCTACGTCTGTTTTTGAGTGTTTTAGAGCCAAAAAACCAAAGCTAAATTCATAGAATAAAAGTTAGCGGTTATCGTTACCTTGCGCTAAATGTTTAGCAGTTTATTGGTTTAGCGTTATCGAAGATAACTTTTCGGTTAGCTGTGCCCACCACTGCTTAAATGTAATATTTCTTTAGATTATATGAATACTCACTAAATCGTTTTGTAAAATCTTTCTATATTGAATTACAACATTATTTTCTATAGTTTTGAGAAGGGTCATTAATATTCAAATGTTTTTTCGGACGATTAAACACCCCTGAACGCCTTCAAAAAGTACGTACATAATTCGACATCAAAGTCATTTTCAAACGTTCACACACACTCCAAGGTCTGCTAAGTAAGGTTGCCCCTATTCGTGACGCCAAACTGGTGAACAACTGTGTTTACGTCATCCGCTGTAAATGTGATATTGTCTATACCGGAGAAACGGGCCGCCCCCTCAAGGTCAGACTTGATGAACACGCCATAATCAGGGGCGAGATAGATAAATCGGCTATGGCTGATCACATCTGGAGAGAGAACGGCGAGCATCTTCCTCTCTGGGAAGAAGTCCAGATTATTGACAGAAAACGATGTTGGAAGCAGAGAAAAATCAAAGAGGCAGCTCACATCAAAATGTCGACTAAATGCATTAGCCAGATTTCAATCCGATGTGGCTTCCATTTCTCAACAAACCTAAACCCGACAAGACAAAGACACAGAAACACCCGGGCCATGTGCTATAAGGGTTACTCCCCTTTTTACACCGAAGAATGGATCGGCCGAAACGTCGTATTTACAACACAAATAACAAGAAGGAGTTCAATCGTCCGAAGAACCATTTGAATACAACATTATTATTAGTAACTGAGCGGAAGCCATTTTTTGTTTACCTTCTTATTTCCCCTCATGCTTACTGCAGTCCCCAAAAGAATTGTTGATATAGGTTCGCCACAATATTGTTGCAAAAACACCAGAAGATTTGACACGATCAGCATCTATAAAAACAAGCCTGAATATCAGACCATAGATGCGAGTTCAGTTAAATGTTAAAAGAATAAACACCGCGATATGAAATATATTGTTAAAAAAACCCCGCGATATGAGATATGTTAAAAAAATGTTTTAGCCTCTTCTTAAAAAAAGAACGCAACCTTACGTCACAGTTTGATTTCGAGAATTGATTTAAAAAGAACAAACAATTATTCCTTTATTACGTCATTAAAAAATTACGTTCGATATGTTGATATGTCGACTTGTCAGATAGTCAGTGACAACTATCACTGCTAGAGAAGTGTAGCGCATCTAAAAACCCAGCAGCAACGAAAAGAACAGCGCGTACAGCTGAAACACTCCAAATTATACAGATGGTGTCACCCGGTGCGACCCACACTCACTGCACTCCCATTGACGACACTGATCAGGCTACAGTAGTCTAACTGTCGTTATTTACGAATAGTTCACTTACCATTTTTACAGATGGTGATTTTATCGGGTTCATGTATCACTTTAGCAAATATCACTTTGGTCTAAAATCACTTTGGTCCCAACAATATCACCAAAAGTTCTCAATGAATTGAAATGACATTTTGTCGAATGGTGGGCCATTGGCTAAAGAAGAATTAATGAAATGAAAGGATCATTTTGATTGAGAGGAAAATAATTCCAGGATCCGCCCCAAAATGTAATTTTTTTAAATCTCTCAATCGAAAAAATCCCTGGATCCACCCAAAAATTTGATCAATTCTTCCTTAGCCCATGACCTACTACTCGACAAAATGTCATTGAAATTCATTGAGAACTTTTG
>VCCN01001005.1:1410083-1420258 GCA_006491835.1 Architeuthis dux | reverse complement strand
TTACCTACATCTTAATTTCAATTATTATTATTGGAATAAGTATTTGTAACACATTATTTTCAATTAAATTATGACTAGTTTTATCCTTCATCTTAATTCCAATTATTATTAAGTAATTGTAACACATTATTTTCAATTAAATTTTGACTAGTTTTTACCTTCATCTTAATTTCAATTATTATTAAGTAATTGTAACACATTATTTTCAACCAAATCAATCCTGGACTCCAAGCATAACCATTTTGGGAGTAGAGACAACACACCTTTATTTGTAAGAGAAATCTTCATGAATATTCAATAATAGAACCCGCACAAGCCCGGATTAGCCTATACGCAAACTAAATTCATATATGTAGTTATCTTTTTGTGCACAGCAATGGATCCCAAACTGTAAAGTCGATCAAAAATTATACGTTGAAAATTAAATTTTAATATTCTTTTTCAATTCAAGCATTTATTTTATAACTAACAATATAATTTTACAAAAGTATCTAAAAAATGTCAAATGGTTCTTTGGACGATTGAATGTGATGGGGTAAACAGAATACTCCATCACATTCGGCTATTACACCCGAGGAAGGCCGAAGAATGGATCGGCCGAAACGTCGTGTTAACAAAACAAACAACAAGAAGGAGTACAATCGTCCGAAGAACTATTTGAATGTTAATGACCCTTCTCAAAACTATAGAAAATATCTTTCTAAAAGTACTTGATTAATTAATATTAAAAAAATTAATTTGAAGGATGTCATGTGATGAGACTCATTTTTCCACATCCAGCTCAATACTCGTAACCAGCATCCTTAAATCGATCCTCACCACACCTTTGCCCCCCAATGCCCCCCCGCCAGTCCCCAACGCTCCACTCCATCATTGGTGTAGAGTTTGTGAATCTGTCTAATTTGTGGCCATGTTGACTGTGGCCATGTTGACGTTGGCTATTTTCTCCCCTGTGCAATCTGAGAATATAAAATGCCTTGTTATTCTCTTTGTCTTGTAGAAACCGTCAGCCCAAACTGCCAAAATAGGTTTCTTCAGTTTTCAAGTTGGTCCGGCTGGCTAACTATGTATGTATCACGCGTACATGCCGTACTATGGTGTTAGAGGGCTGACATTTTTTTTAAGGTTTTACGATGGGGGTTCATTTACAATGTAACTGTATGGCAAACGGGACCGTTACTTCCCGTCCGTTGTATGGAAGTGAGGCTTCGAAGTATTCGGTTAGTTCCCTTGTGAGGTTTCTTTGATATTTTAATGACGATTTTTCTGTGCGTAGACCCCCACCAAAAAACCTTACTGAAAGCAGAGAACAATCGTTATTAAAATATCAAAGAAACCTAGTTAACAATCTTCACAAGCGAAGTAACAGCATGCTTTGAAGCCTCACTGTTTACCATACAGTAACATTGTAAATAGAACCCCCTCGTAAAACCTTTAAAAAACTTTTTTTTTCTGGAAACCATCAACTTCTAGGAAGATTTTTTAGGATCTAACGGATTAAAAGCACAAACAAATTATTGGCGAAAAAAACTTGTTTCTATTTCTTTCGACTTGGTTAACGGTTGTAGATCTTTACCAATACATTTATACTAAAATATATATTTGTATAATTTATCCATACTTAAATAAACCCATCATTTTTGACGGGTACTAGTACAAAATAATCCGGTGGTTTCAACTCCCACAACAAATTCTTCCCTCGTGTCCTTGACGTATAATTAGGCTTTCCGGCAAAATATTTCTAAATTTACGAATCTTCCCAAACAGTTCCAGGGTCACCATTCTTTAGCCCCGTCCCCCTTATCATCGACTCCTACACCCCCAGTGCTCAGGAAGGTGTCAGCTTGATGACCCTGATCTCTTTAAGAGAGGTCAGTCCCCTGGGCCCTACCCACTCCAAAAGCTATCTGCTGGAATGGAGGACGCGTGCCAAAACGTCGAATGTCTGGCTGTAAACCAAGCAGAAAGTTCTGCCAATAAGGCAACATGCGTGAAAGATCAGAGGAAAGGACATTTCCGAATTCTTGAACAGCTAATTCCAAGCTGATTCATCACCAGGTCAATTTCTCTTGAATTCCAAGATTGTTGACACTTATTTGGAGAGAAAAAAGAAGCCTGGCTGCAGCAGGGTCAAACTCCACGCCTACTTCTATTCCGACTGAAGATGATTACTGCAACTTTTGTATTGCATATATCAGTGGTTCGCAACCGGGGGGAAATTCCCCCCCAGGGGGCGGGGGGATCTGGGTAGTCCAAGAGGGGAATAAAGCTATTGGTAAAAGTAAAAATAAAAGTCCAGTCTAGAGATAGGGTTTTCTGCACTTCTATCTATTAAGTCGAAGGCTCGAAATAAGCTCCAACAATTTAAGATGTGCTCTCTCACAAATAGACCCACAAATGGAAGAACTAGTTGCAAAAAACAAGAACAGATCATATGGATGTGTATATCAGTTACGATAGCAGAATTCTTATTTTTTAGTAATAAATTGGAATTTAAATGATGTGTTCTAATTATTTTCACTTGCTTTCTTTGGATAACAAATACACAGCAGCAGCTGTACAATTATAAAATTAAACTAATTCTTAGTATGAAGCTGTATAATTATACGTAAAATAAAGTTATTATATGAAATTAATTTTTGTTGCACCTTAATAAATGGAAGGGGGGAATACTAGTAATGTTATTGACAAACATGGGGAATGACTCGAAAAGGTTGGTAGATATAATAAATACAAATTATAAAAAATATTTCTTTAATATATTTGGAAGCCACCTATACGCGGTGCTGTTCTACCGACTGAACTGACGAAGATCAGATGGTAGGCAGAAGTCTTTTATCCTACACTTTGTTGGCCTCTCCATTCTCACGTTCTGACTTTAGGCACGAATATAATGCGGCTCTCTTATGTCGACAGTATGAAATCAAATGATGAATGATTTGATATCCAATCGACAGAATATGATAATTATAATGACACTTATTAGTGAGAGCCTATATTTGCCCGGTGTCGGTGTGAGCGACTGCTAAACGAGCGGCCTAAATCGTAAATGTGAATAAAGAAACGAACTCCGTGCTGGGAGCCCATGCGTATGTGTATGATGAATTTTCATTAATATCTAAGGATTGTAAATTTAACTCAGGTGGTAAGACGCCCGCTAGCGATCACTAGGTCGTGGGTTCAAATCACTGGAAGGAAATGGGGATTTTATCGGTTTACATCCCTAATTGTGGTGAGGATTGTTCTTGTTACAAATAAAGTCAAGTCTGGTCCTGGAGTTTAACAGAAACAGGTCTGGTTAGTCACTCAATAGAAACCAACACGTGACCAACGTCCTTTGGCAGCGTGCCGTGTTGGGGGTGATCAATAAAGAAAAAGGGGTGAGTTACTTCTCTCACCTTTTGTTGGTACGTGATCACTGAAAAGTCTGAATTTAAAAAAAAACAAGCCTGAATGTTCACAAACTAAGGGATCAATTTAGCATAAACTTACATTTCAATTTTACCCCCCCACCCCCACCCACACTAAAAACCTATCTCTAGACATAGTAAGAAGTAAACGTTGAAATTTTCAGCATTCTAGCTCCATTGGTGCAGCCTGTACACGTGATACATATATACTTAGCCAGCAAGCCAGATCCACTTAAAAAATGAAGAAACCTATGTTGGCGGGTTCTAATAATGAAAGTAACTATTTCTTATATTTAACCAATATTTGATTACCAAAGCAACAAAATAAAATGGGGATTATCCTTTATTATTTATTAATCAGCGCTACCCACAGCAGACTGGTTTAAACACTGTTGCTGGGTTTAGGTTATTTATGTGTTCTGACATTTATATATATCTATCTATGTATCCGGACTTCTGCCAGCCCTAACCGTTCATAGTAGAAACTTGAAATGTTGCATACACTCCCCTCAATGAGTAGGGAAAGTGTTTGTTTTTTCAATTCTCTCCAAAATAGGTTTTTAGTGAGGGTTCAATATGCAATGTAAATTTATGCTAAATTGGTCACTGGTTTGTGTCCGCTTTTAAAAAGAAAAATACCTATTTTAGTGATCACAGCGCAACAAAAGGCGAGAGAAGTAACTTATTCATTGAACACCTCTTTTTCCAACTTTGTAATTGATCACATCGAACACAGCATATATGGGTGGCGGCGATTCATAATTTCCCTTGGAATGCTAGTTTTTATTATATTAAGTATTGTTAAATATTATTATTAACTAGTTTACCCGTGACGTCAGAATGACGGCATATATGAAATATATGGATCTACACATTGCATTTCTTTCATATGTTGAGAATAGAGATTTGCATTGCAGTGAGCTTGGAGAAAAACATTCTGTTGACCACAAACCAATTTTTATTATTTTTTGTTTTTGTTTTATTACTTTTGATATTTTTATTGTTCTTTAAATGCAGCATTTGTATTACGTCATCTGAACATAACATTCTATTTTACCACGTCAGTTGCGTCCCTTATCGTGATAGAGTGCAAACACATTATTATATATGTGGATGGATTTTCTGACTACTATTTTCCTTCATCTTAATATTTTTAGCTGTTTTTTTTTAAATCACAACTTAAATCAGGCCGTTGGTCTACGGTAGTGAATAAATAGTGCTGATCGGAAATAAAGAATAAGTTCTCGAAGAGACTCGAACTCGCACCCTTTAGACTCAGGGAAGCCTGGTTAAGCGCACCAGCTGCTTTGCTATCTAAGCTACGAGACCTCCGTCGGCTTGGCAAAAGTTCAAATCTAACCTTTAAAACCACTTTCCACCCGATCTCTCCGGCATGTTTGTATTGGTTTCTGTATTGGTAGTATCAATAAAGCAATTATCTTTTATTATTTATTTTGCATTTTGTGTCGACAACTCCGATAAGAAGTAGAGCCGTGCAGGTGTCATGAGAGAAAATCACGATGGATTCTTTTTTTTCTGTTTGAGACTTGCAATTTTGGAGATCAATGTTGAAGGAGAGGTGATAATATACTTAGTTGAGGTTGGGTCGAATTCCAGCCTGCGTTTGGCTATTGGGGTGTATGGCAGGAGTGAATGTCAATCAACCCACGTACATGTTGATTGACTCACGAGGAGAAAAGGGGCAGAAAACTACATTGACTAGAAAGAATACGAAAACACAGCCCAAGTACAGAAACCTCTCCCTAAAAAAAGCACCAACGTAAAAGAACTACGGATTGTTACAAGAAAAAATGGTTGCCCGTTAGCCTCATCTGAATAAGATGAGAAGTGCAAAGTGTAAATTTCATTCACGGACAGCAATATATTCCAGGATGTTAATATACCGAGGTAGTTCGCGCATTTGTTTGAACCCACTGTGACACCGGTGTCACATACAATTTAATTGATCTGCTCAGCCTCTTATCTAATAGTATATGTTATCCTTGATTTTAACTCATGAAGTGTACTAAGTGTCACATACAATTTAATTGATCTGCACAGTCACTTATCTAATATTATATTTTATCCTTGATTTTACCTCATGAAGTGTACTAAGTGACATTTACTGAACATCCTGGTGCAGTCATGTCACTGTGTGTCAATTTGCCCAGAATCCCACATAATGTTCCTTCAAGTAGAAATGGGTCTGGGTTCTTATGAGTTAAAGAAATATGAAGCTGGCTAGAACTGTAACACGTGGAGATAAGAATGATATCCCGGATTAAAAAATCATATGGATTATTCCATCAGCAAGGTCACAGATAAGTGTAGCTTATTTCCTGAACCTGAAATTTTCTAGTTGATGACCGGAGCTGAATTTTTCATTTGATAACCAGACCAGAACTTATTTTATTTATTCGGAATTAAAAAAGAAATCAATTGTTACTTACGATTTTTCCCAACCCGTCCGTGTGGGCATTCACGATGGCGACGTGATCCAAGTTGTTGTCACCCTCGTTTAGGGTATCCTGTGAACTTTTTAGTTGTTCTTTCGATGAGTTGACGGCATTCATTTTTGTAAGCTCAATATTCATTTCGTGTCTACCTGGAAAGAAAGAAAACGATACCAGATTCACAAAGAGGATCGGAAAAAACTGAAAATGGCATCCAGAGAATTGGACTGAAGGCTGAAAGTCAGACCATAGAGTTATCACCCTTGTGTAAGAATATAACGTGGGGAGAGTCGTTAGTTTGCACATGAAAAGGTGCAGCTGCTATACAATACTTGTACTTTCACACATATATAGAAAGGGTGGGGGGAAACGAGAGGTGGTGGGAGTTTCGATACGTCAGCCTGTCAGTCAGTCAGTGACGGCAATCGGTACTAGGGATGCTCACGCATCCTAAAAAACAAACAAAACTTACTTGCAAGCAATATAACGTTGCTTCCCGTGTCTCCATTTCATGGACGATTCATTGAGACCCAATCATTGCTCGTAGCAGCTGTGGATTCTTACGGGGTCGCTACGGTATGGCCAAGATGAAATGCCTAGACAAAGCTATAGAGATCCAAACTGCCCCAGGGGCGGATCCAGCCTGTTGAGCTTTGAAAATTATGTATCCAAGATTGGCTAAAATTGCGTTTCAGGGCACCAGTTAGTGAAAGTTAAGATAAAAAATTTTGGAAAGATTCTAAGTGTCTTGAAGGTTTTCATGTGTTGAGACGAAAAAATTTAAAATAGCGTTCAGCATTTGTTTTGCAGCAAATCATTATAAGGACAGCGCGCTCTCCCGAGCAGCGAGTGTGCACCCCCCCCAAGCTCCTTCTACGGGAACTACACTCAGCATTTCAACATCCAGCCACCATAGCTTTGAATTGTGTTTGTTAGCATCTGTGTTCTATCTCGATTTTTTGTGCATCCGCTTGCAAGATATGTCCTAAGGTATTAGAAAAGCCTAAGAGAGCTTGTAAGGGTGTTATACTTAGAATAAAACTGGCAGGCATAACAGGTTATTTTGGGGCTTAATGATAATTGCTTCTTCGATTTACCTCATTTCAGCTTACGAAATATTTCATGAGAGCGCTCTAATTTCGGATTTGCTTTTGCAGATATGTGTGGACAGACGGACACGGGTGAACAGAAAACCGGAAAAACAAGACCAGCACTTGTAAACAATCCAAACAGAATGAAAATAAAGGTATTTGTAAGTAATATTATTATAATTTAATTCATTCCTATAATTGATGAAGTATTGTAACACAGTATTTTTATTATTAATTTTGACTAGTTTTGACATTCATCTTAATTTTTAGTTGCTTTTTATCACAACTTTGACTCAGACTGTCATTCTTTCTTGCAACTAAACTAAACTTAAACTAGCAGCAAAAACTAAGATGATGGTAAAATCTAGTCAAAATTAATAATACAAATATTATTATTTTATTAATATATTAATACTGTATTATTAGTTTCTTCAATGTTTTTCATCCATAAAAAGGTAAATATATAGTATATACCAAGACAAAGATTTGACTAACTGGCGCTAGATATGCACCGTACGTAACTGTTCCTACTTACGAACAGACCGAGGAAAGGAACTCGTTCGTAACCCGGGGACACCCTGTATCTCGTCGTTACACTTCGTTGACAGAGTAAAAACAATGTCAGATATATTTAATCTCAGAATTCAAACAACTTCATTCATTTCAGTCGGTTTGTGTTGTTTTTATGTCGTTTCGACTTACATTTGACAGTTTATTTAGTTTTATATTCCCATAGGGAATCGAAACTATTTTTCTTTCAAGCGGTCAAGACGTGTGTGGTCTCTTTTTTCCCTGTTTATGTAGGAGTTGGGAGAAAAAGGTTCAAAAGGAACCCCCTTTGGCCCATCTAACCAAATCTGTAATAAAAACCGGGGTTCTTACAGAATTTTATCTGTCCGTATTTATGAGGTTTAGTTTGTTTTATCGTTTTTCAGTCGGAGTGTGAGTCGTTGTTTCTTTAAAGGTAACATTTGAAATCGTCTTCAGTCAAATGACGACGATCTGACATTAAATGACTTGATTGACCAATGAGCATAGATTTTATTTTTGAGTGAGCGTAGATGAGTACATTTTATTTTTGTGTGAGAATAGATAAATACATTTAAATTTTGAGTGAGCATAGATAAATACATTTTATTTTTGTGTGAGCATAGATAAATACATTTAAATTTTGAGTTAGCATAGATAAATACATTTTATTTTTGAGTGAGCATAGATAAATACATTTTATTTTTGAGTGAGCATAGATAAATACATTTTATTTTTGTGTGAGCATAGTTCTATCAAATGTACACACAAATCTCTGGTTCTACAAAGTGTACAAAAGTAATCTCTGGTTCTATAAAGTGTACAAAATAAATCTCTGGTTCTATAAAGTGTATGAAAAAAATCGCTGGTTCTGTAAAGTGTACAAAAGAAACCTCTGGTTCTACAAAGTGTACAAAAGAATCTTTGGTTCTACAAAGTGTACAAAAATAATTTTTATATCAGCTTTTTCTCAAATGTATTTGTTCACTAATGGCACACCGATTTTGACGATAAAAACTTTTATACGAGTTTGGCGTTTTTTTCCGTCAGGTGTCGATTTCCCGTAAATATGTCCACGCAGTGCGTGGGCATGCTTACTGGAAGTATATCTTTATCAGTCTTATCGTAAGTAATTATATAATGTACATTGCAGCCTCTAGCTAATGGACCCCCGATAATACTTTTGTGGACCCTTAAGGGTCCGCGGAAACCAGTTTGGGAACCGCTGGTTCCAGTTTTGTTTACTTTATACCATTTAAAAAAGAAAAAAAGAAAGCGATTTCCTTATCTCTGGATGAATCGTGCGATGACTCTGATATGGACGGTTTGCAATCTCACTGGTCTAGGTTCTGTCACACTTAGAAATGTCCTCTCTTTCAACCAAACACCATAGACATTCCAAGCGTGGATTCACGGACCGTCTGATAACCTCTGCTCCTAACCTGAACAGAAGTCAACGTTAACAGGGTCAGCTTTCAAACCCAAGAGGTCAACAAAGATATCTAAATCAGAAAACCTTTAAAATAAATACGTAGATTTTTTTTGTAAATCAAAATCTTTTTTAAAAAATTCGAATTCGAATAATGAAAATCAAAATAAATCTTTTTATGATAAAACTTATTTGTCATGCATTGGCGATCAGTACATGTTCAATAGATCCCGTGTTAGTGACGTCATTTCATAAAATTAACCTTAAAGACAACAGGTCTGGTTAGTTACTCAATAGAAACTGTCACGTGACCAACGTCTTTTGGCAGCATACCGGGTTGGGGGTGATCAACAAATTGGAAAAAGAGGTGATCAATGAATAAGTTACTTCGCTCGCCTTTTGTCGGGCAGTGATCACTAAAAATCAAGCGAACACAAACTAGTGTTCAATTTAGCATAAATTTACATTGTAAATTGAAGCCCCACTAAAAACCTGTTATCGGGGGGGGGCGGTTAGAAACATTTAAACATTTTTTTCTAGACATAATAAGGAGTAAATGTTGAAATTTTCATCTCTTCATTGATGCAGCCTGCACGCGTGATACATACATAGCCAACCAGGCAGACCAACTTGAAAACCGAAGAAACCTATTTTGACAGTTTTGGTTGACGGTTTCTAATATCATCAACTTATTGCAATCAGATGCACCCGACCATGAACAGGAAAGAACATCTTAAAAGTATAAAGGTCCCCCGGAAGAAAATGAGAGAGAGAGACAGACAGAGACAGAGACATAGAGAGAGATTTGAGAAACTTTCCCAATTGTAAACAAAAAACAACATTTTTGCTTATAAAATGTAAACAAACAATCGGATCGGCCATAATTCCCCCCCCCCCAGCTAGAATCTCTCCATACGCCTACATACACAATTTCATTGCAATATATTAGGGAAATATACACAAGTAATACTTCCTGTAAAAACCAGAGGCTAATAAATATTAGGAGAAAAAAATGAATAATAAGAATACAAATAGAACTGAATATGGCGGTTTCGTGCGCAAAAAGATATTTTTATGAAATGATTTGTGCTTTTCATCTGAAACCATTCGCCTGATGAGTTGCTGTCGGACTATCAATCTGTAGCGAATTCCATAACACATTTGTATATGCTTAGCTTGTAAGTAAATAACATACATAACACATTTGCATATGCTCTGTTTATTGTTTTATTGTTTTATTAATTTATTCACTAACATATTGAGC
>VCCN01001005.1:1341141-1359126 GCA_006491835.1 Architeuthis dux | reverse complement strand
AGTTTGCCGGTAAGACGCGGCAGGGGTTAGCACAAGATAGGTTGTCATATAAGGATATGGGAAAGGCCTTTGTCCAGCAGTGGACTTATAACGGCTGATGATGATGATGAAATATAATAGTAAAATACATGTAAGAGAAATACAAGCAAGATAGATATGTTTCTATAAAATTACAAGCATTTAATTACAAACAGAGGAGTATAAATGCATGTTAGTTACAGAACAAATATAATACAGGAATATCTTGAATAGTGCTGTTTTGATTAGGGCGGGTTTTGATGTAGTACGGTTATGGTATTGCTGTACAAATTAATGTAACTAAGTATAAGCTGGAAAAAAACTTACGTCTGCAGAGTTCATGTAGGCAGTGTGCGTTTATCTCAACAGCTCTCTTGAATTTATCGACAGAGCACGCGGATGTAGTACAAAGCAAAAGCGGTAAAACAGCTTTTTTTTCTTTCAAAACAGATTTGAATTTGTGTTTCTTTCCAATGTTAATTCGCTTCGCTAGTCATTACTTTGTGAAAAGGTGCGTCTACGTGTGTTCTATATTTAGTATAAAGTTCATATTTCAACACGTAATTGAAGTTATATAAAAGCTTGGGGTGATCAACGAATAAGTTAGTTCTCTCGCCTTTTGTTGGGCAGTGATCACTAAAGAAAAGTCCAAATTTTCCAAAAAAACAACCGGACACAAACCAAGGGATCAATTTAGCATAAACCTACATTGTAAATTGAACCACCAGTAAAAAACATATTTAGGTGAGAAATTATTTAAAAACAAAAAAAATGTTTTTTCTAGACATAATAAGGAGTAAATGTTGAAATTTTCTGCCCTCTAGCTCCATTGGTGTGGTCTGTAGTGTGATACATACATAGCCAGCCAGCCGGACCGACTTGAAGAAACCTATTTTGGTGACAGTTTTGGTGACAGTTTTGGTTGTCGGTTTCTAATATGTCCCATATAAATTGTAGAACCGACCATCGGTCAGCGTTTAAACATATGTCTTTCTATTGAAATGATTCTTCGGACGATTGAACTCCTTCTTGTTGTGTGTGTCTTTCTTTTCTTGCTCAACACAGAATTTGGTCAAGATAGTCACTGCCATTGTTGCCAACCCAGATATTTTTCATCTACATTTACATGTTTCTGATTACGTGTAGATTGCTATTTAGATGATGGATGTAAATCTAGACGTTTTTCTACATTTACATCCATCATCTAAATAGCAAGACGCAACAAAAAACAATTACATCTAGATGTAAAGTATATTGGCAACACTAGTCAATGGTGATGAAAAATGTATTTGGCAAAAATTAATCGCATCATAAGGACTGATTTGACCGATCACCGCTAAAGAAGCTAACATTGTTTACTTTCGTACTTTCGAGTTTTAGTAAAAAAACGATTATTTTATTTTATTTCTTTTATTAGATGAAGTATTGTAAACAATTTTTATTAATTTTTGACTTCTATTTACATTCATCCTAATTTTTATTTTTTTTTAATCGCAATTTAACTAAGGCCGGTCGGCAGTGTTTGTTTTGGTTTTTAGTAAAAAGGCGATTATTTTATTATTTATTTTTATTTAGACGAAGTATTGTTTTGACCTTTAATAAATTTAATAAAAAATATGTAACAATATGGAATGTCAGATTATAATTTATTTATGTATTCAATTATTTATTCACAAGATTATAAATCCTTTTTTAAAACAAAGAAAAAACTACCGTATTTACTTGTGTACAATGCGAGTAATTTAATATTAAAACTCCGGGTTAAAATGGTTCGTAACATTATACTCGAGTGTAAAAAAACTGATAACATATTATAATAGATTACTGAATTTAGCGATCGCATTGTACTCGAGTTCAAGTAAATAGAAATACTGTGTAAGTACGAAAGTAAAAAATGTTAGCTTCTTTAGCGGTGATCGGTCAAATCAGTCCTTATGATGCGATCCATTTTTGACGGTTAAGTCGTCCAACTTTGGTATGGATTTATTACGAGAATCCCAAAACGAAGAATATCATTGTTACACCCACGAGGGCCACCGATTCTCCAATCTAAACAGAATAAACGTGGTAAAAAGTTTGATGATAATCAAATACAATTCTTTATTAGGAATTGCTAACACCTTATTATGAGGCTGATGAAAAACCTCCCATCGCTATTTTTTGCACAAACCTAGGGAAATGTTAGAAGCGTCTTTGACGCTTACCCAGTTCTTTTATTATCAGAACAGTACAGAGGAAAGGGCGTTGAGCCTACGAATTTGAGGGGGTCTATTCCCCCTGGTAGGGGCAAAGGGTGGACCCTTTGGTAAAAGAAATATTGATATTGTAAAGAGAGTCAAGAGGGGGGGCACAATGATTAATACAGATAAATTCCGAATACAAAAGAAACAGGTCTGGTTAGTCACTCAATAGAAACCGTCATGCAACCAATGTCTTTTGGCAGCAACAATTTGAAAAGGGGGGATCAATGAATAAGTTACTTCTCTCGCCTTTTGCTGAAAAAGTCTAAATTTTCAACAACAAAAAAACAACCAATTTAGCCTAAATTTACATTGCAAATTGACCCCCTCCCCCTACACTAAAAATATATTTGGGAGGGAATTTTTAAAAAAAAGTTTTTTCTAGACATATTGTGGAGTAAAGATTTTCAGCTCTCTAGCTCTAGCTCTAGGTCCATCGCTGTGGCCTGTACACGTGACACATACATAGCCAGCCAGACCATCGTAAAAACTGAAGAAACAGTTGACAGTTTTGGTTGACGGTTTATATCATGAATGTACTATTGTACTTACAGCTTCTCATAACAGTACTGTAGTCTATTGTCTTATATACAGTTTGAATGAAATTGCTTGCTATTATATTCTCTATAAATCGTGCTGTTACTTGTAAGTATGTCATGTACACACTAGATGTAAATGTAAACCCACACATAAATCAAGTGTATTTAGCACTGATTTCCAAGATACTTAATGAGCAGATTGAAATGGGACCTACATTTCGTATCTGGCCTGGGGCCTGTTTATAATTATGGAATCAGTCAGCTGTAGAGCGTTCTTTACAAGGCTTAAGAAAAGTTCTGAAATTCAGATAATAACTTCCACATGTACGGAAACGAATTTCTAGAAAACGTCAACCAAACTGTCAACATAGGTTTCTTCAGTTTTTAAGTTGGTCTGGCTGGCTGGCTATATACAGTACACCATTACCACTTTTTAATAGAAAGTTAATTGTCTTCTAAACAAAATATAGCAGGATTTTATTATTTCTAGTGGAACATTGCACAATCAAACAGATATTAGTACACCCCTACCAATATTCTATAGAAAGTTACTATTATTCTAAACCAAACATAAAAGGATTTTATTATTTCTAGTGGAACATTGCACAATCAAAACGGATATTATTTATGACTAAATTCTACAGCATTGAAACTCTGTTGCCAAATATATTTTTTCGTAGGGGTGTACTCATCTTTGGACGGCAACATATTCATATGTTTGGCAACAGAGTTTCAATGCTGTAGAGTTTGGTCATAAATAATACCTGATAATATCCGCTTTGATTCCACTAGAAATAATTTTTGGTTTAGAAGACAATTAACTTTCTATTAAAAAGTTGTACTTATGTATGGGCGATACTGTATGTATATATGTATCACGCGTACACGTCGCACCAATGGAGCTAGAGGGCTCAAAATATAAACATGTACTCCCATTATGTCTAGAAAATTTGCAATGTAAGTTTATGCTAAATTGATCCCTTAGTTTGTGTTTGGCAGCCTTCACGCCCGTTTTTTTGGAAAATTCAGACTTTTATAGTGATTTTTCTAATTTTTTAATTGATCACCCCAACATAGCATGCTGCCAAAAGACGTTGGTCGTGACGGTTTCTAATGAGTGACTAACCATACTCGATAAAGAAAAAAGTCATTTTGGGATAAGCTACTCACTAGCAATGAAACATTTATTACGGAGTCCAAAACAGTGTAGATTCATTACTTCCCCAGGGATATTAATCTTAATTGAACATGAGCTGCCTCGGCGGAAATTTGAACCCGGTTATCCGGGATTAAAACCGTTACATCGAACGCCGCCTCCACCTCCCCAACAACATCACGCAGTACAGGTGGAAGATAAAATAAATACATAAAATATATTACGTTCCCCCACCCACAATTCCACACACATTATACAGGGTCCGCCAAAAGTAGGTTCATGCTAAATTGATCCCTTAGTTTGTGTCCAGTTGTTTTTTTTTCGAACTTTTTTAGTGATCATTGCCCAACAAAAGGCGAGAGAACTAACTTATTCGGTGATCACCCCAAGATTTTATATAACTACAATTACGTGTTGAAATATGAACTTTATACTAAATTTAGAACAAACGTAGAGGCACCTTTTCACAAAGTAATGACTAGCTAGATTCTAAAATAAGTTCACATGAAGCGAATTAACATTGGAAAGAAACACAAATTCAAATCTGTTTTGATTTCAATTTAGTGTAAAGGACCTAAAATTTGTAATTGTGCCTTAAACACAAAGTTAAAGTTTTTACTCGAGTTTAGTGCTTGAGTTGACTTGTAGAGTTTTCATGACTAAATATTTGATTCTTTTCAGATTGTCCCAAAGAGGATGAAGATGGAAAGATGGACAATTCCAGATCTTCACTTTAGAAACAACTGCTGAATTAATTATTGTGTATGGTATGGTCGGACTATTTTCCTTGGCTATATGTTCATTTGTTCACAACGTTTCGGTCGTGTACCCTCCGGCCTTCGTCAAGTGTTCATGGTGCTAAAATGTGGAATCACTGTTTAGAGCGCATGCATATCCTATATATGGGGGTGGTGTGTTCGGTGTCAATTCCGAGTTGTTTCCCTTATATTGGAAGATCTGCCCCCCCCCCGATGTCTATTTTGATGAGGGGTTTCCAGATGCTATTGATGTCAATGCTTGGTCGGCTGCTAAAAACGGATGTGACGTGTCCAGTCCAATCGTGCATGCGCTCTAAACAGTGATTCCATATTTTAGAACCAGGAACACCCGACGAACAAATGAACATATAGACTAGGAAAACAGTCAGACCATATCATACACTATTCAGACAAGAACTGTTCAATTATTTGAGATCAGACGCTTAGCGACATGTTAAAAATGTTCAGAATGTCCCCTCAGAATGTGTCAGCCATCGTCGCGTGGTGTAAACATTGTTAGGCCAAAACTTTGGAAATTGAACAATCTGGCGTGGCGGTCACATTATCTAGCCATCAAGTTCACCTGACCTAACTGCATCAGACCTTTTCCTTTGTTGATATTTAAAGTACAAGATATACATCCATAAACCACGGACAGTCGATGCTTTGGAGCAGAACATAACAGATGCAATTAGCGAAATCAGTCAAAACACTTTACGTAATATTATGAACGACGTTCTCTTGAGATCACATTCATGCTCACGGACGGCAGTGGTCTTGATTTTGATAAATGAGTCAATTAAATCTAGGCATTTCAGATTTTCAGACGCATTAAGAATACATTTATATAATAAGTTTTGTTTTATTATTATTTTTTAGTTCTTCCAAGTTCTTTTGGCATACCCTGTATATATTATATATCACGTTGTATAACGCGCACTTTAAAATCAAATTTGACATCTAAAACAGTACCTGCTAGTAAAGGACCCGTGGATATTCTTTGTTATAGTTTGAAACTATGCATTTTTGGAAATCTTATCTAATGTAGATTGAGAAAAAATAGCCTTACAATTTTATTTATCCCATCTTGCGTATTTTACCGATCAGATTCGTTTTGCCCTATAAATACTCCTATTTCGACGATTTCAGACGAATATTGATGTGTCAGGGTGTTAGCCAGGAATTTGGATTTCCCCGGCCGTTTTTATAGGATCGGGGAGTTTTCCCAGGTCCACATTTTTGTATTTAAAAAATGGCCCCAAATCGTCAGAATGGACAAAAAATACACGGAGAATGGTAAAAGAAATACACGGAAAATGGCAAAAGAATCGCCAATATGATCAAAACAAATATTTTTGCAGTGAGGTTCCAAATCCTCTCGCCTCTTGGGTGGGGGCCATCGTGATGTTGCGTCATCCCCCATTCCATACCAGCAGTTCACAACATGGGGTCCGTGGACCCCTGAGGGAGGTCCACCAAGGTATTACTGTGGGTCTGTGAGCTTGTTGAGTGGACAGACTTTTCAATAGGGGAAACTACGTATAATAGAATACATGTACGGTTGTTCTCGGTTCCCACCTTTAAATAAACATCTAAATAATAGTTTTTTTAGTCAAACCCTAAAAGGGGGGCAAATTAACATCCGGCTTGGGTTGGCTTCTGACGGGGGACAGAGTGCTTTCTATTTCCAACATCTGGTGCCATCCCGTTGCGGGCAGGGTGGAACTGTGACCTGCTCCAACAAGTTGTTGTTTACAGCATTGCGGTATGGATTTGAGCAAGCTTTAAACACCACAGAAGAAAAGGAAGTAGATCTTTCATTGTGTATCAAATGTCAAACAGTTTCAAAAGCCAAGGCCATTGTGAAAACACCAGATTGCAGTAGTTTTGAACAACTTATGAATGTAGACAGTGACATAATTAGACATGGCGATAACGCTGTAAATGGCTTGAATACACGGTGGACAGATTAATGCAGAATGAAGTAATCTACGACGGTTGGTCAAAAAGAAATGTTCTTCCTTAATTACAACAGACAATAGTAGACGCACACAAAGAATAACAACATGAACACAAAAGTCTCAGGATTCCAAATCTAGTCCTCAACATAGTCCCCTTCCTTCTCAATCGTTATATTCCACCTTTGAATGAGGGCAGGTATACCCGCCTCGTAGAAGCTTCTTGGCTGCTTTCTTAGCTATGTGCGAGTTGCCTCTTTCACTTCATCATCATTGGAGAACTGCTGTCCTCTGAGTGTCTCCTTCATGGGCCCAAACAGATGAAAGTCTGAGGGTGCCAGGTCATGACTGTAGGGTGCGCTGTGATTGCTTGTCTAGTCTTTAAGCTGATGTGAGGCTTTGAATTGCCATGTTGCAAAAGCACATCACTCGCCTTCAAATGTGGTCTTGCTCTAGGTTTTGACAATGTGCTCACTTTGCATAGACCTTTGAGTAGCCAAGAGACTGCACTAAACTGCAGGCATGGCTCACCTGAAGGCTTTTACAGAGTTCTGCAATAGTGGTTCTTCTGTCAGCTGTAAGGTTAGTTTCTCATTTCTCTCTAGGATTGCCATTAACTCTACTGACTCATCTCCTTATTGTGCTTACATCAAGTGCAACCTTTCCATAAACATTCACCTTTGAATGTTTGCAGTACTTTCTCCTTCTCCAAAAACATTATATCACAGCTTTTTGCTTTCTATATTCTCCAGAGAGGCAGCCATTTTGAACGAAGATTATGGGCAGGAAGAATTCTCCGCTTGGGTTTCTAGACACTTTATGGTTTATAGCTAAGGAAATCCCTAGGAATTCTGACTAATACTTTAAAAATTAAATTAGAACAGGCACTACCTTTTGACCCACCCTCGTATCATAAAGATTGTTACAAGAAGCTTACGAACATCCATGTTATTAAACTGATTAGTCGACGATACAATGAAGTTCACGAAGGTTCATCCTATGATAAGGTTTATCGAAAATATGGCCAACCTAAAACCTTGATCATGATGTGACACGTCGTTCACGACGATTTGAAATCTTTCCATATTAAAAGAAACATAGCCTTATTTGTCAAATACCTGAGGGTAAATTGCTGTGGTTGACAAACAACTTGTTGGAAAAGAAATGCTGGATGTCGCAAATAAGTTGAGTGACAATTCCAAACAATTCCAAATCCGGACGATGCAATCGCTAATGATGTTGTTTATCATTTGAGATGTTGGGTTAATGTTCATAGGCAGGCTCAGCCCCTGAAGTACAAGAAATAGATTATTTCAAGCAAGTTGTGACATTGGGTTAATTAATCTAGTTCAATATGATCTTGTGAACCCATCGGGTATTGAGATAGATTTGAATACATTGAATGATAAGTACTTATTGCTACTACACGAAAGTGATTTTCAGAAAGACGAAATTAAAGTAACTACACAAATTATATCAAGAGGCAGATAACTGAATATCTCGCTAATGTAGAAAGAATGAGCCTGGCCGTATTTGTAGTAAAACAAAAGAACAGCAACTGCAGTAGATTTGTCAGTGAACAATAATGCGGCATGATATGAATGATATGGACTGAAAGTTTCCAAAACTATCCGTAAGGAGCTTCATGAGATAGAACATTGGCATTTCAGTGGGACTTTTGACAATTCTCATGTACCTAAACATCTTGCAAAGACGGATACTAGTTGGCTCTAAGAAGCAATTGAAAAGTGCAAGACGCAAAGAAAGTCTCAACAAAGAAGTCTCCATAATTTCACAGCTCATTATTCAATTTAAATCTTATCGGTAGTTAAATTATAAGCCACAAGATAACTCCGTGAAAACAACATTCTCTACAACAGAGACACCACTTTCAGTCGGATTAGGACTCTACATGTACCATAAAATGGTTGACCTCATAGCAAATTGCAATTTATCAATCCCGTACAAGAAAGTGTGTGAAATAAAGAATGACATCATTTCCAAAGTAAAAGCGAAGGTTGAAGAGAATGGTGGGATATATGTTCCTCCTAAACTCTCTCCGAACACCCCCAGTCTTCTTTGCAATTGACAATACTGATGTCCGAATTGACACATCTGAGAGAAAGAGACAACTGCATGGAACAGTAGTGTTCCAGAAAAAAGTGATTAATTACAACACCCAAGCCATTGAAATCAGAAGAAATAGTACTAAACACCCTAATATTGGTACCACAATTTATGATATTATTTACTGCCCGGAGCCGTGTCCAAGAAATAAAACATATCCAAATTGTGAACATCTCATTTCTTTGGAAGAGCTTAACCTTTACAAATGTTGGGATCTGAGCTGATTCTTAGCAGAAACCTTGACCAATACTCAAAATGTCCCATCTTGGTCTGCAATGAACTCGGTCCTGTCATCCAGGGTAGCCTCACAGATTGGTCAAATTCTAAGGTAGTCCAAGGCATTAACTTGGCAACCACTCATGATCACAAAACAATTGTATCGTTAGTTCTTCAGTTTTATAGTAAGTGCATTCAGTTACACGCAAATACTTCCATTGTGTCCAATGTTATCTTTCGATTAAGTGAGCTGTAAATACTATTTGCCAGGTTAAAGGTAATCGGCAAGAATATGAATTGCAGTGCTTTGAAGCATTTTTGACTACGTATTTAGCTCTTTTCTCATTATATGTGAATGAATGCCTTGATGGAAATAAGGTTTTGAAGATGGCAGCTCAACTAGCTGTTTCAATTTTTGCAACAAAAGAGGGGTGGGAGATGAAATCAATTGATTAATGAAATTGGTGATTTGAACCTATTTTCCGCAATGAAAGAGTTTGATACAACATTGACAAATCAAGGCAAGTTTTTGAGAAACTTCATGCATTTAGTGCAAATCATGTTGTTTATACTTGCCAAGCATTGTGGTAATTGCACTTAGCCTCTATAGATATGTTCACAAAGTGTTTCTTTCGCCTATGATCAGATTCGTTATGCACGTCTTACTCTAGTTTACTTGTCTGAAATGTATTCTTTACAAGACGACGATGTTAAATCTTGGGATTTCACGAAGGTAACTTTTCAGTGAACAAAAACCAAGCACTCTTTTCAAGACTCGGAACCGATCCTGCATTAGAGCAAGACAACAAAGAAATGAAAGCTTGCGGTTTGTTTTATGTTTTTATGTTGTTTGAACACATTTGGCACCATCAACATCACTATTGCTTTTGTGGTAGCACAGGCTCATCTTTAATGCAGAGTAACTCAATCAGTAACTCAATCAATTGACAACAAAACCGATATACACACAAGATGTTAGCTAGCATTCTCACTAGCCGTTTAACGGCTAATTCCCAAAGAAACCTAATTCCAACCCCGCCTCCCCCAATTCCGTAAAAAATGATATTAAAACATTTAAGCAAACGGAGATAGAGACAGCGGAGAGGAAAAGCACAGAGAATATGGGAGGGGAGAAAAGCACCATAGCTTGGAGTAACGCATTTCATTTATACATCCTTTTCCCGCTCCCTCATCCCTTTTCTGTTATCACTCACTTGTGACGATAGTTTAGGCGTGTTTTGAGGCATTTGGTATGTTTTCATCATTTTGGCCAATCCTCGTGTTCTGTTGGCGTTTTTTTTTGGTGGTGGGGGGGATTTAATACAAAAATGCGGACCCCAGAAAACTTCCGGATCCTATAAAAAGGGTGGGGGAATCCAAATTCATGACTAAAACATTATTTAGATATTTTTTTAAAGGTAGGAACCGAAAACAACCGCAAATGTATTTCTATTATACGTAATTACCACTATTGAACTGTGTAGCGAAATAGATAGGATCAGGTTACCAGTGGCCAGTGGGGATAGGAACGTGGTCAGATTTGGAATCTGTGTCAAAACTGTCTACGTGACCAACTGGGGTATTAGGTTATCGAAAAACCGTTGGGAATTTGAAAAGTGGGAAGAGTTATGACCATTAGGTGTATAAAGTCTAGATCAAAAACAGTAGAGATAGTTGGGGTCCGGAGGCAGTGGGGTTCGCGAGGTGTCCCTGCCTCGTAGCAGTGCCAGTAGCAGTGGTAGTAGCAGTAACTGTAGCAGTCCTTGAAAAGCGACCCACTCCTTTAAACAACGACCAACAGAATTTCCGTACCTCGCCGAAATCCGCAGACCAGAAATTGACCTGCGTGGTACGGAAATAAAACTTCATAAACATTTAAGATCCGTGGATTTTGTCGTCTTTTCTCTCTGTGTGTCCACAAATGAATTTCCCTCCACAGAGACATCAGCGGCAGATCGGACATGAGACCTCATCACCATCATCATCATCATCATCATCATCATCGCCGCCCGCAGTCCGCGGAAGAAAAATGATTGTCTCTGAAACTCTCTCCCTCAACAAACTTTCCCTCATGGCGACCTTCTCAGAGACTACTATCTTTCTCTCTTTCCCTCGTGGCGGCCGTGATCGTATGGTGGTTAGTGACCCCTCGTTGTGCTACAAATGTCTGTCTACTCAACAAGCTCACAGACCCACAGTAATACCTTGTGGGCTTCTCTTAGGGATCCACGGCTGGTATTGAGGAAGGCAACATCGCGGTGGTCCCACCCAAGAGACTAGAGGATTTGGAACATTTTTGTCTTGATGATTTTGGCCATTTTTGTCTTGATGATTTTGGCCATTTTGGCCATTTGGCCGTGTATTTCATTGGCCTTTCTGGCGATTGTGGGCCATGTGTTAAATACAACAATGCGGATCTCGGAAAACTCCCCGATCCTATAAAAACAGCCGGGGAAATCCAAATTCCTGGCTAACACCCTGACACATCAATATTCGTCTGTAATTGTCGAAATAGGAGTATTTATTGGGCAAACCGAATCTTGTCTGTAAAATACACAAGATGGGATAAATAAAATTGTAAGCCTATTTTTTCTCAATCTACATTAGATAAGATTTCAAAAAATGCATAGTTTCAAACTTTAACCAAAGATTTCCACGGGATGCCTAAATCGAACAATTGACCCTACACGCATTTACATATAGGGTCAATTTTTGGCAGCATCGAATCATGTGTGCCTCAACAGAATTTTATGAGAGTGAAGATGAGGGTTACGAAGTTTCCATGTGTTTGCCTTTCCACTAGAGCAATATTCTTCTTCTTCTTCTTCTTCTTCTTCTTCTTCTTCTTCTTCTTCTTCTTCTTCTTCTTCTGGGTAAATGACCAGGCTTGATGTTGCTTAACTTAACTTAACGGTGTATCCAACGTAATTTGACCGTAATGTTGAACACAAAGTTAAGTTTAATGAGGAGTGTACGTATGTGTAAAGACAAAGATTGCCTAGTGCCTGTGGCCTGTGTCGCAAAGGCGTCAACCCATGACCCTATCCTTTTAGTGAAACAGGGAGGTGTTGCCACAGAGTCGGAATCCCCAGGGCCAGAACTTTTAAAAATCTCTTGCCATTATATACGAATCGATGTGCCAAAAAACCACATTCAATTTATTGGCGCAGTACATAAACAAGGTGCGTGGCGGTTCGAATTCGGACTGAAGTTGTGTGATCAGTTTGCATTAATTCCTTGAATAAAAGGTATGGATCTACTTCTACTGTCATCAGATGTCTTGGTAAAGAAAGGTCTCGTCATTGACATGCCACGATGGTTGGACAAAGAGAACAGGTTAGGAATTATTAGATGATGCTTGGAGAGAATATTAATGTTGCCAAGAAGCTCCTCTTGCACTTGAAAGACCCAACACAGCATCGCTAGTTCCAGTGGTCTTCGAACTTTAACTACTTGGGGAACGGTTTTCAATAATAATGTATCTAACTATTGGATTTCGGCCTTGTTTATGGAATTCTCTGAATGTGTATAAAGCCAAACTGAAAATACATACTCGAATGGAAAAGTGAGAATGAAGCTGACTGAGGAAAAAAGGAAAAACGTTGTTTTCTTATTTCTTATATAAAAAGTTCGTGTTAAATAAATAAAATAAAGCCAGGTAAAAGCCGTGAAAGAATTGTATATTTAATGAAGAGTTATTAGGTATATTGCAAAAATGTTACTTTGTTTCGCGAAACCCCTGGAAAGGTTACAGGACCTGAGCCCGCTGCACTAGGGTCCCGGAACGAATCCCGGACAATGCTTTTCAGAATTTCTTAGTCAGAGGCTATCCAGAAACTGTAGCGTACCAAGGTGGGGATGGAAGGAGCAGCCCGCCCCGGGTAACACCATCGGGGGGGGGGTGACATCAAGATGACTGCCTGAACATTTTTCATATAGTTTCTTGGTAATTCTTTTTTCTAATGAAAGATCTGTCTGTCCATACAATATCTCCGAAAGTACTCAATGAAAATTTGTGGAAGGGCGGGTATGGGGTAGGGAAGAGTTGGTTACATTTGGGGGCGGATCCAGGAATTTGATTGAGAGATATTTTTCGGTTTCTTTTTTTCATACATTTATGTATACGTTAATGACAGTCCACACGATATCTCCAAAAGTTCTCAATGGGTTTCAATGGAATTTTGTGGGGAGATGGACAATAGGGTATGAAAGAAGTGATTACATTTTGGGGCGGATCTATGCACAAAGTAGTTATATGTCCACACCACAAAATATCACCAAAGATCCATGTCTGTCTAATATCGCAAAAGATACCGCCCCGACTGACACCAACCTTAGGCCCGCCATTGGCCAGAAAGACTCACTTGAAAACTGAAGAAACCTATGTTGACAGTTTTGGTTGACGGTTTCTAATAAATCCACCCACGTAACCGTAACCGTATTATTAACGTTTCAGGATTTGACCGGAATTGCTAGTCCAACGAGTTATACTTGTTGACAATATCATAAATAATCCTAACATTGACTGCCAGGTATCACAATGTCACAACGACCTTTATAAATTAGACAAAAAAAAACATAAGAAGACAAAACTAAAACTTCCCAAATTCATTTTTATTTTCATACACAAAGCTTCTTTATTTTTTAATGGTTAGGTAACATTATATCCGTCTTCTATAAGAAACTTGCACACCTACAATATTCATGACAATAACAAGTGTTCCATATTTGAATGCTCGTATGAATCTATTGCTTTTTGATGTTTAATAACTTTAGCAAAGTACGGCTCAAGGCCAAATCAGAAAAGAAACAAATTTCCGCTCGTTCGACCATACACCACAGACATTCCAAGCGTGGATTCACGGATTGTCTGATAACCTCTGACCCTAACCCGAACAAAGATCAACGTTAACAGGGTCAGCTTTCAAACCCAAGAGGCCAACAAAGATATCTAAATCAGATAACCTTTGAAATAAATACGTAGATTTTTTTAAATCAAAATCTTTTTAAAAAAATTCAAATTAGAATAATTAAAATCAAAGTAAATGTTTTTATGATACAATTATTTGTCATGTTCAATATATCACGTATTAGTGACGTCATGTTGTTGACGAAAAAATAAAATAACTTTAAAGACCAAACAAAAATACGTCTGGTTGGTCACTCAACGTTTTTTGGCGGCTAGACGTGTTGGGAGTGATCAATTAAACATTTGCATAAAAAAGGGGTGGTCAATGAATAAGTTACTTCTCTCGCCTTTTGTTGGGCTGTGATCACTAAAAATATATGAAGACTAGCATTCCAAGGGAAATTATGAATCACCGCCACCCATATATGCTGTGTTGGGGGTGATCAATTAAAAGTTTGAAAAAGGGGTGAGCAATGAATAAGTTACTTATCTCGCCTTTCGTTGGGCAATGATCACTAAAAAGTCTGAATGCTGCCGGGTACAAATTAAAGGATCGATATAGAATAAACTTACATTGTACATTGAACCCTCACTAAATGTCTATTGTGGGAGGGGTTCAAAAAACAAAAACACCGACATAATAAGTAGTAAATATTTACATTTTCAGCCCTCTAGCTGCATGGGTGCGGCCTGTACGCGAGATACATACATACATAGCCAGCCAGGCAGCCAGACTAACTTGACCAACACTGAAAAAAACCTATGGTGACAGTTTTGGTTGACTGTTTCTAATAGTAATCATCATCATCATCTGCAGCAGCAGCAGCCGTTATAAGTCCACTGCTGGACAAAGGCCTTTCCCATCTCCTTCTATGATGACCTATCTTGTGCTAACTTCGGCCACGTCTTACCGGCAAACTTTTCTATCTCGTCCCTCCATCTTGTATCTGGTCTTTTCCTAATGCGTTTACTGTCCCATGGGCACCAATGTGTTAGTCTTTCCCCCCCCCCCATCTATTGTCATTTCTTCTTGCTAGGTGACCAGCCCATCTCCATTTTTGCTGCTTAATTATTTGTATAATATCTTTCACTCTGGTCTTCTCTCTGATCCATGTTGATCTTTTCTATCTCTTAGAGTTATCCCTAGCATTGCTCTTTCCATGGTTCTCTGTGCTATTCTGAGTTGGTTTTGTTAATTTCCATGTTTCATATCCGCTAGTCATGTTTGGTATTATGCAAGCGTTGTATACTCCACGCTTTAAGCACATTGGCAAAATGCTTTCAAACCTATCGTTATGCGTCGTTTTATTTCGCTGTCATGGTCTTTCTCTAGCTTTATTACCTGTCCTACGTAGATGTATTCATCAACCTCTTTTAATGTCTCTCCTTCTATCTTTATGTTCTTTATTTTCTTTTATGGGACTTTATCGTTGAAAATTACTTAATGAAGAATATATTTACCCAGAATGGTCTGATGAAAAACATCAACAATAAGATGGAGAAAAAATAGAGATAACATAATTGTAATAATGAGTAGCCCTTTAGCTCCAGGTGCAGCCTGTGCGCGTGATACATACATAGCCAGCCAGACCAACTTGAAAACTGAAGAAACCTAGTTGATGTTGCCAGTTTCGGCGGTTTCTAATATGCAAAATGAAGGGCTCTGAAGGGCTCTGAAGGGCTTTGAGATTGGGACTATTTGGTGACACTTGTTATCAAAAAGATACTCCGATTTGAAAATGGTATCGCAAAGAGCCCCCTTTTTCTTCGCAACAGGAAATGCTGAGAAAAGAGTTGTCGTTAATGACAATGACTTTGGGAACAGCTGCTTTTTCGCTAATGCTGCTACGGGTGGCATCCGTCAGTATCGCGAGATCCACACCCGGGAAGTCTCGCTCTCAGTCTCTACAGGGTGCACGTTTTGGCATGGTTGTATGGAAGACAGGCGGATTCCCACGCAGAAAGTCTCCCCTCTCCCACTCCAAGCGAACGGCAAGGATGGCACAAGAGGCGTCGCAAGGAGTTGAAGACAACGCCAGAGACTGCCTTAGGGACTCCAACTCCTGGTTTTGAATTCAGAGTTCTTCTTCTCCTAGTTGTGTACCGGATACCTGATAATATCCGTTTTGGTTGTGTACGGGGGGTACACAACCAAAACGGATATTATCAGGTATTATTTATGACCAAACTCTACAGCATTGAAAAAATATGAATATGTTAAAGTCCAAAAATGAGTACACCCCTACGAGTTTCAATGCTGTAGAGTTTTGATTGTGTAATGTTCCACTAGAAATAATAAAATCCTGCTATGTTTGGTTTATAAAAAAATTAGGCGTGTACTCATTTATGGGCGACACTGTATATCTAGCGAATCTAGATGTTTCTAGATGTTTTCGGACTCAATTTTAGATGTAAACCTGAAAGAATTTGGCAACACTAAAGCAGTAGTTGAAGAATATGTAGTATTAGTAATAATATTAGTTTGTGTTATTCTTCATGAGTTGAAAAGCCGGAGACAGATGAAATAAATACGAGCGAAAACAGCAGGTGGGGAGACGACGAGAAAGTTAAAGCAAGCAACAAACATGCGCAAAGAAGGAAACACGTTTATTGTCAGCTGCGTGGACAAATCTATTCACATACAAGAATTCACGCCTTGGCACATTCAATACAAATATCAAGTTATATCCAGACAGGGCCTCAAAGTACCGTCAACACGAGCAGTCGCCCGGGCCGCCAAGTGCTAGGGAACGCCCGTTATGTGTCCAAGACAGCAAATGGACACTCTTCTTGTTATAATAATGAATATGTTATATTCATCAAATGATGTTACGGCCAAATCGCGATGGATACACCGGTTCTCGTACGATCAACATTAACTAACGGCGATCAAGTTTACTAACTGAGGCTGGTCTGTACCTAGATGGGTAATGGTATATACCAGGTGCCGTGAGCAGCTCGGGATCATTAGGAGACACTACACTCAATAACGCAATCTAAAGGCCCCATTCCCCTAGCCCCACAAACCCTCTGACTGGCGTGGTGTAATGAAATACACCCAATTCATGTGTTCACACGTTTTGGGGAGATAGATTGGTACGTGACCAAAACGCCATATCATGTTCCAAAACAGGCCAAACGGCCGAACAAGTCAGTACAAATAAAATGCGTTCGACCAACCAGAGTGGTTTAAGGGTGGCCGGGATTTCAAATCGTCCAGCAGTTTAGAGTCATTTAAGGTCCGACACCCAGCAGCGACGGGTAAAACAAGCTAGGGAGCTTGGCTCCTCAGCCTGTCAGGGTGAGGGAAGAGAAGTCATTCAGTAAAATGAGCACTCGTTAGAATTTTTAACCGAAACAGAATTCAATACCCCAAGTGATCCATGAACTGGCCTGGAATCAAAGCTATCAACGGGAATAAAACAAACCCATATTTTCAATTGATAATAATGAATTTTGTTGTCTTTCCACCCAACCACGTGGGAGATCCTTTTCTCCGGTATGGACAAAAAGATTTATTCCCCTTCACAAAACTTTCGCTCCCGTAAATGTACAACCCAACGACGAGACGTCTCATATCGGCAGAACATGTAAAATACAAGATGAATATTCTACAGTGGCTGCAGTTGACAAACAATTAATGATTGGATCAAATGATTGGATCAAATGATTGGATCAAATGAATGGATCAAATGAGTGGATCAAATGATTGGATCAAATGAGTGGATCAAATGAGTGGATCAAATGATGAGCTGAACATCTGATGCTGTGTCGGAACTGTTTTCTTTTATCTGATTATTGTAATAAACTTTTGATTCATATATATTTATTTTTCCCACCGTAAAACATGCCTAGGGTCTGTCCTGTATCCAGGGTTCAAGTCTAGAATCTGGCAATTCTACACTGTAACGGAAAATCAATAAAGCATTGAGACATCGTGGGATATTGTTAGGGCGACCTGCATTAAGAGTAATGATGTTTAACCGTGAACCATAATTGATCTTAGGGTGATAATTTGATGGGCGTAGAGCTGCTGTTTTCGCATCAGCAATTGTATGAAATTA
>VCCN01001005.1:1119523-1131549 GCA_006491835.1 Architeuthis dux | reverse complement strand
ATACACACTCAAAAGAACCAATGTAGTCTTTCCGCGGTAGGTCCATGCACAAAAAAATAATTCCCGCTTTCAGTGTGGACAAAGAATTTTCAAACAACCTTCGGCAACCAAACTTGGAAATTATCCAGCTATCTCTAGAATAAGTAAAGGGTACAACTCCATGCGCCAGTTGAAATGTAGCATTATCTACAGACACGATCACGTTTAACCTCGTGGTCGAAATGAAATTCATTTCCACGAAAGACGTGTCGCCTTAGGGCGCGTGATCGGCGAAGTAATATTTTGCTTCCGTAATGACTGTGGCCAAAATATTATTCAGACCTTAGCCCGGCCCAACCACCTTTTTTCCTCTTCTTTTTCCTCGATTCGAGTCTTGGGCAAGAGCGTTGCACAGTTAATAACCACTTAATGAGTGGAGAGAACGTTGGGCGGCTTTTTTCGCCTCGGCTGATTTGTACTGAGGACAACCGAATAGGCCTAATGGTGTGAATGTCTTCAAGACCCCCAACCTTCGCTCAGTTGAACAAAAGATCTCGTGGCCTCAATCTCAGTCGCAGTAATAATGAAAGGTTTTGTCATTCTCGGACCGGAAACAATGTAGATGGGGTATAAATGGTTATGAATAAATTTAGGAAGAAGTTATTTAAGGTTGGGAGGATGGGAAATGGAATTGGCGTGCCGAGTTCAAACCCCAGCAGAGACACGTTGGGTGTGTTCACTTCGGACTAACGCCATTTGGAAAAGCATGAATCCATTTTTTTGTACCATAGTACCCCTTAGAATGGTGTAGAAGAAGGGAAGAATAATACATAGAATGGTAGATAAATAGATAAAATTGTATCGGTGTAAAAAATGTTATTATGTGCGTAGAAATAAAAATTCGGCTTTACCACGCCATCGATGTATGATTGATAGGTCAACATTTGCAATTTCAAAATAATGGCTATTGGAATGTTAACAAGTTAAATAGGAATTTAAAATTGATAAACAATGATATTGGCCACATAACATGTTGCCAGATAATACGAATGGTGTCATGCGTTTGTGATTGAAAAATATACATGTTAGTTAAATAATTTCAGGTATAAATATGGGAAACAAATGAACTCAAAGATCAGTTTTCAGCAAGGGTGAATAGTAATGTAGACTGGGCTCTTCAGCTCCGGTTGGCAAGCAGTCTAGGATACAACTCCAAATAAGGAAAGTTCAACTCCACGCCCAGCGTCGTGAGAGGCTGGAAACTGACAGAGTAGGGAACGTGTTACTGAAATGTACAGTTAACGGGGCTCTGGTGAAGCCTCGACGGGCCTAGCAAGGCATATCTACCTCCCCAACGACAACTCGAGTAGATATTAAAAAACATCTTGAAAATGTGAAAAAGCTTAAATAAATGTGATAATCCTAATTTGGACAGAATATCTAGGCACAGAATGAACATACATACGCAGATCCCCATTTTCGCCTTATGGTTAGCAAGCTTATCTAAAGGAATGCTGTTAGAATAGTCAGTTCAGTTTTCATTGAGTGCTCAACTACTTCGGTCATGTGCCAAACAAACTTAAGCTTTGTGAATATCTATATTTTGAGGGTGTCTTCTTGTAGACCTAATGAACAAGTTAACCTAAAAGACGACTGCTAGTGTAATGAGTTCATTTCCTACTGAGTGTTCCTCTATTCTGGCCATGTGTCTTACTAACTTTTATATTTTGAGGGTGCCTGAAGTAGGGTGATGGTTAACAAGCTAATCTTAAAGACCGCTGTTCATTCTGTTCTCCTTTGTTGCTCCACTAGCTTGGTCCACTGCCATAACTACATTAAATTTGTAAATACGGTTGTTCCGCCCTTATCCGCGGTCAACTCCAGAAATAAACAATTCATAAGTTTCACTTATAAATAATCCCAAAGCTTCAAGAGTAATGATGCTGGCATTCGGATATGCCAAAGAGAAGCCATAAAATGCTTGTTATAGATGAAACGGTGAAAGTTCTCGAATTAATAAGGAAAGGAAACAAGTCACATGTTTTCTAAGATCTACGGAAAGAACGAATTTCCTATCCGTCACATAGTAGTTTTTGTTGTTAATCTTTTATTGTGCCTAATTTATGAATTAAGATCAAGTTACGTCACTTAGATCTTTTTGTTCTGTTACCGGTTGCAAAAACCCTGTACGTATGGAAGCCACCAGGGCGTAAATTCTGACTAATTATGACCGAATTAAGACAGGACACGGATTTTTAATATATCTCCAAGTCCTTTTTTTATTTTACGAAATACTTCTTTCTCTGTGTTTACAAGGGGGTTCTATTTATGATGTAACTATAATGTAAAACTCGGCCCTGCTTTCAGCCATACTTTCAAAATTAAAAGTTATTTCCTTTTGATTTATTTTTAAAATGTATTTATTTATTAAATATAGATGCCTCTATGGGCATATCCGTATACAATTTACATTAAAAATACGTATTCAACATTAAAATACACATTAATTCAAGTGATATTTACATTCTTCGTGGTGTGAAACATTTCTTTTCGGTTATGTTATGTTTTTTTAATAACATATTTAAGAGCTGTGTTATTCAGTCTATTGTTATTGAACACTTTTGGAACCACAGGCAAATGATAACATTATAAATGGAATTGAAAAAGTAACATTAATAAGACGAATAAGAGAAATAAATAATAAATACTATTGTCTACATAAGTAAAATCAATAAAGGAATATAAATGGTTTTGATGAATAAACGGTAAGTGCTAACAAAACTTGAGTTTGAATTCCTGTCCGTTTTGCTTATTTTTTTTCTTCCCGTTCGTCCTTCCTTGCTCAGCTTTTACGAGGGGGTTCTATTCACGATGTAACTATAATGTAAAACTCGGCCCTGACTTTCCGCCATAGTTTCAAAAATAAAATTAGCATGTAAAAAAACAACAACAAATACCTGACTCTCGAGTAGCTTAGCGTCCCAAATTGTTGTGAGGGCATTACAAACACAAATGAAGAAGTACGATTGATATTATTACAACACGAATACAGATGATACGAAGAAAATACACATTTTTAATAATACAATGTTTATGTATTGTTTACAAAGATCAATTAGGTAGACGCGCAACTGAACAGAAGATTTGGATTTTATAAAGAAATATTTTTTTACAAAAATAAAAGATATCAATCAAGTGCGATGTACATGGTAACAAAATTCAAGTTCAAACCCCTTTCCGTTTTATTCATTTTTTTCTTCGCGTTGGTCCTTAATTTTGTGTGTGTGTGTGTGTGTGTGTGTGTGTGTGTGTGTTTACGCAGGTCCCCAGGGCTTAATTTTTTTACTGATACTCATCAAATCCAGACAGGACGGATATTTGTAATATATCCTGAAGTACTTATTTTGTTTTTTGACCTCCTCCCCTCAAATAGGGTTTTAGTGTGTGGGTTCAATTTACAATGTACGTGTCTGATAAATTGGTCCCTTAGTCTGTGTCCGACATTGTTCACGCTTGTTTTTCGAAACTCTTTTAGTGATTAACGCCTAACAAAATGCTAGAGAAGTAACTTATTCATTGATCACTCTTTTTACAAAAAGATATTGTCGCTGTTCAGTTGTGCATCTACTTGATAATAGGTATGTACGTTTAGAAAATCACGTAGGGTTCTGTACTATCAGCTGTTTTGGGCATCCTATATAGAACTTGAAAAATATTCACTGCAGATAACGAGGAATGACGGTATATATATTTTTAAGACGTATGTAGTAATTACGGACCTGTGTTACACGCGTTTTTGTGACCACGTTCACATGCTCATTTGTGATTTCAGGGTGAACCACAAACTTGAGCTGTGAGCAAACCCATAGGAGCAATGAGCCGAGCGAGGTGTTTTGAGTGACACTCGCGCTTCAAGTGTGGTAGAACATTACTGTTGAGGTTGAAGAGAAGTCAGGGCGAGCTTCAACGAGCACTACCCCTGAAAATGTCGAGGAAATCGGACGAATTGTGCGTCAGAATCGTCGGCTCATCATCAATGTTGCTGATATCGCCATTTGACTCAGTTCCGGCAATCCTCAAGTCCATTTTGAACATGCATCGCGTCGCTGTAAAGTTCGAGCACATACCGCTCTACTCGCCGAATTTGGCTCCCTGTGACTTCTTCCTCGCCAAGATAAAGTTCAAGCTGAAGGGTCGCCGTTTTGACACCGTGAAGGAGATCCGGATGCGAACGGTGTATTGTTACACAAGGTGACTAACTGCGAAGGGGTGACATTTTAATAAAGTACGAATAAAGCTTTTCATATGAGAAGTCTCAGAACCGCTTGATCGCACCTCGTATGGCAATCTAGGTCGGCTAGACAATTGCTAGAGTCCCGAGTTCAATCCTCTCTGAAAAAACAAACATTATTATGACCTTTTTCCCGATTATGATGTATATATATATATATATATTGGCTATAAACAGTGGTGTCCAAAGGTGATGTTCAGCCTAGGAAATTGGAGCTTTCATTCGAAGCTCAATCTTTCTAGGCCGCACACCACTTTTGACTACCGCTGTATGTGCAGTTGTGCCTGTGTATGTGTGCGTGCGTGTGTTTTGTTTATTTGCCTCCCACGAGGGCAAATTTGACACAGGGTCGTTTTTAAGTGTAGGGTCTCAGTTCTAAAGTTACCCAATAGTTTTGAGACTGAAGATAATCATCTATCTGTTCATCTGTCAAGTGACCCAGCGTTTCTCGTATCTCACCCGACATGTCACACATGTTTCTAAATCACCCTACCAGACAATAAGAACCTCATTTTCAATCATTTTAAATTTCTAAAACTTTTGGACAGCACCCCCTAGAGAAATTTGTATTTTTTTTCAATACAAATAAAACCCGAAAGATCCATCGTGTCGTACCCTACAAAGCTAGTAAATATCAAAACCTGAAAAAAAAATCCGTTTTGTTCGAAGCTGGATCAACTATTTCCAGAGACAGAAGCCAATTTCGAACGGATGGCACAGCCAGCGTTTCGATTACTTGATTACTTTCTCATGTTATAGGCTAATAAAAATACGTAGCAGTCATTTCAATAAAATAAAATAAAATAGACTAAGAATATTACCTGAGTAGACGAAAATACAGTTTTCTTTAACTGAATATCTATAATATCATTCAGCTTGTTCCTACATTCGTTCGAATGTTACGCTTTCAGTAATAACATTAGGCAAAGGTAAGGTAGTTTTGTAAGGGGGTAGGAAGAGAGAGGGCAGAAAAGACATTTAGGTAGTTTATACGAGAGTAGGAGGGGAGAGGGGAAAAAAGAAATCCAGGTAGTTTATAAGAGAGTAGGAAGGGAGAGGGGAGAAAAGAAATCTAGATAATTTAATAAGAGGTTAAGAAGGGAGAGGGCTACCTGCGTTCCTATGTTACACTTTCAGTAATAACATAAGAGAAAGTGTAGGTACTTTAATAGGAGAGTAGGGAGAGAGAAGGCATAACAAAGTTAGGTAGATTAATGAGAGGGTAGGAAGAGAGAGGGTGGAAAGGTAAGTTAGGTTTTTCAATGAGGGTAGGATGGGGCGAGGGGAAAGGTTAGGTGGTTAACTGACGGCTAATCTATTCTACTGAATGTGGGAAACGTAAATATTACATAATTATGTTCTCACTTACCATTTAATCTTCTCATCCGTTGGCTTATCTTACTTTAATTATTACATTTTTTGTAATTAAAAAAATATTATTAGAGTACACGACACACGACCATAGTTTATTCTGTAAATATTTTTTAATTACAAAAAATGTAATAATTAAAGTAAGATAAGCGTTTGGCTGAGATCAAAGTGTGGTATCTGTTCTTCGAGACCACAATGGCCACGAAGTTTGGAGAAACACGGCCAGTAAGGGGTCCTTGTCGCATGCTCAGGATTCGTCCTGGGAGAAGTTGCAAGGATATCTCAGCCATCTGGCCGGGAGACGGTCGCTCACCGCCCGTGATTCGTCCCGGGATATTTGATCAGCATGCTCAGGATTCGTCCTGAGAAGCGTTTGTACAGGATTCGTCCTCTAACCACTGACCAGTTTATCCCGGTTCTCGTGGCATTTGTCTCCGTGGCAGGGACTTGGGATTCTCGCCACTCAAGTCTCTAGTCACGGGGACTTGGGATCTCCCTGTATAGGTGGTCTGATACCAATTCATTCTAACTTACTATACTTATATAATTGAACAGTGTGATCTTTTGGTAATATTTGACTCTCTCGCTCAGGGTTAAACATTTCGCTGTTAAAAGTACCACATTCCTGCCTTTTGAAATTATTGACTCTTCATCTGAAACAAATTTGCTATTATTTTTCCTTAGAAAATAGTTTCATAGAAATTCAAATATATTCACGTGTAATAACTAGTTACAAATAATGTCTGGTTTAAATTGCTTTGAAAACCGTAATAAACTTGAGTAGTGGATGTTTATATGCACAGCTGACAACAGCCATTCAATATTGGCTGTCAAAAATAAGACCAGTCGACTGCAATGAATAAATAATAACATGAAATAAAATGTACAAACAAGATAGAATGAAAACACGAAATAGAAATTCATGTTTTTAATGGAGATCAAATACAAGTAACTTTTAATATCTAAAATATATGATTACATGTGAATATTATTCTTTCCTTGGTTCCCCAAAGACCAAGAGGAATTGTGTTTGTAATTTGTTTGCATAAAAGTTTTAGTTTTAAGGTAATAGCTGAATGTTTTAATAAAAGCGAATTCAATGAAACCGGAGTTCAGTTTTATTTATTATTCATATAGAAAATGATTTTTCATTTAAAAATTGGTTGACAACGGAAATGAAAATTCGTCAAATGTAAATTCAAGGCATTTCCGGCATAGAGATTTCTTTTTAATAAAAAATCAAGTTTTAAACTCACACACAGTTTTATTTTATAATAAATAAATACACGTAATCAAGCAAACAAAAGTATTAGACATATCATAGAAAAACAACTTAAGGGTCTTCATTGTGGTCTAATGGTAAGTAAGCTCGTCTCTCAATTACTATCGAATTGCGAGTTTTATATGCCTCACACTTGTTTAGTAAATACGCACAACAATAACCAGAATCTTACAATAGTTAGTATGCAATCAAAAGTGGGTGATCAATTTTAGTAGTATTTTTAAAATATTTACTTTTAATACGAAAAGGCTAAAACAACACGATCATAGTAACATGATGATAACTTGCAATGTTTATCAGTGTAAAAAGTACAATAATTTATCCAGTGACATACCCAACCGTGCACGTTGCAACTATATATGCGTGATGAATATACAGCCAGAAAACTGAACAGTTTTTTCCCCCTGATCCACACGATGTAGCTGCTCTTGATAGCTGCTTTTGTTTTTGGCCTAGATAATATTTTACAGTACTTTTTAAAAAAAAACAATTTTGAAGTACTTATGAAATGGAGAGAAAAAACTGTCCATTTCATTCGAAATATTAAAAATATGTCAGCAACACTATGCGTTTTTAAAAAACTAAATACAAATTGTTAAAAAAAATCAGGTGTATCTGGAATGAAAAGGATATTTTTTCCTGAAGTTCGTAGTTATAAAGAGAAGAAAAATCAGTGTTTTCTTTTCATATTTGTTTTCAACGATTCCGAAAAGACGAATTCATTCAATTCATCAGTCTTTTGACAATAGTTTTTAAGTACATGGTATTGTTCTGTTTTACATAAATCACGATATCTATCATAAGCCGATTTACTCAGTTTCATAGCTTTTTCTATTTCAAAAGTAATTCCTAGAAATAATCATTTACTTAAACAGTTTTCTTGAGACTTTTCAGACAATGGTCGACGGCAAATCATTCAGTGATAAACGTTCGATTTCGGCTGCTTTTGTTGGACTGTGCTACTGACCTGTCGCTGGGTTGTAGTATTTCAACAAATACATTACAGCAGTTACCTTCTGCTTCTGTTTCACACACATACTTTCTTCTGTTAATACATCAGAATTCACATACTCACACACATAATATTAAGTAAATTATTTTGCCAAACAGAAACTAAACATTTGCTACACTTTTTTTACAGTGTAATTTTTGTGAATAAACCTTTCACCTATTCTCGATGAAAATACGCATAAGATAACTCCACAAATAACAACTTATGATGTTTATTAAATTAATTTTTTGTTAATGTAACTTTTATAATGTTCAGTTGGTGGACTAGATCCCATGACAGTATTGTTGGAAAACACAGCGCTTGCATGTTCTATGTGGGGCTTGTTGGTTTTACGAAATATTTATTTGGCTTCAAACAGGGCTGTATCTGTAACTCTTAGCTCATAAGAAAAGTAGAACACTTGTTCACGTATATCGGCGTCACATGCAGTCGATGCTAAAATATTACTGGGTATTGTTTTATTTTTCTACAACCGGAAAAGAAATTGCAGTGTCAATAAATATGTAATCATAAGAAGGAATGAAAATTTGGTTGGATGAATCCTACCCTTGATATCATGTGTTACATAAACAGATTAGACGAGAATATCAGATATGTCCTCGCTTATAAGACGAAGTAGCTAATTTGGGAGAGTGTTAGTGTAAACGTCTCTCGAATTATATTGTAGGGTGGTGCTTCACTGATTCTTTCAAGTAGTTAAATGAACAGAAATAACTAACAGGTCTGGTTAGTCACTCAATAGAAACCATCACGTGACCAATGTCTTTTGGCAGTGTTGGGGGTGATCAATTACACAATTTGAAAAAAGGGGGACCAATGAATATGTTTCTTCTCTCGCACTTTGTTGGGCAGTGATCACTAAAATAGTCCGAATTTTCAAAAAAGAATAAGCGTGAATATTGCCGGACACAAACTAAGGGATCAATTTAGCAAAATATTACGTTGTAAATTGAAACAACCCACTAACAACCTAGGGGGGTTTCGAAATTGGAGTGGGGGTTTAAAAAATCACCAAACGTGTTTTCTAGACATAATAAAGAGTAAATGTTTAAATCTTCAGCTCAATTGGCCAGTACGCCAATACATACAGACATACATGCATAGCCAGTCAGCCAGACCAGCTTAAAAACTGAAGAAACCTATGTTGAGAGTTTTGGTGACAGTTTTGATTGACGGTTTCTAATACACCCTCGTCTTCAAACGAAACAGCTCCTCTGTGTGAGACCGTTAGGCTAACGATCTGAATATCTTGGTTCATTTCTGCAGTTAGATATCGAGTCATATACCGTGTTAATAATATATTAGTTGCTTTGATAGTTTGATAGAAAAGCATTTTCTAGGGAAAAGACCATTAACACCACCTCATGTTAATTAAAGTAAATTAAAATGACAAACCAGCGTCAACTGAATTGATTGCAGACGCACAAAGAACCGGGTGTACTTTTATAGGGGATTGCCCCCGGCAGATTTGAATTCTGTTTCTTGTTATTCGTTCACTAACAGTGGCAGGGTAGTTGGCTGCGATCCCTTGTAACACCATTTTAAAACGATGGAATGCAAAAGGACCTACAGCAAATAAAGGTATTAAGATAAATAAAGATCATATGCCAAATAAAGCCCAAGGAGAGTAGTTTCCCTTATTAAAAGCTATGACAAACAATTAAATGCAGAATCTTTTCAATTAGATCGCCTTGATCAGATTCAATACGTTCAGATTGATTTGCTACTAGTTGATGAGGCATGGCGAGGCTTTAGCCACTTTTTACTTTCCAGGCGGGATTTATTTTTACGAAAACGTTAGTGAGGTTAGCACAAGGACACAACAACTGGGGTGGACACCCAGTGTGAATCGAACTCACTATACAAGTAACGGTCTTTGAGACAAGCATGCGAACTATTGCTATATAGCAAGGAGTCAAAGAAGCTCATTCATTTAAACATTTTCATTTGGCATTATACATAATGTTAAATAATTTCGTGATAATTACCATACGCCGACATGACGAATGTCTTTACTGCACCTAAAACACTGGTTCTTTGTTTTAGACAACACACTTTTAAAAATCTTGGTCTGAAAATCAACAAGGCGCGCGTTTTAAGCTACAAGTGTTTAGCGAAAGTTTATAGCGATTTATAGCAAGTGTGTGGCGGAATTCAATGCTTTTAAAACTATTTACAGATTTCTCTCGTATGTCTGGCCACTGAAATAACATTTCCGTGCGTCTCAAAATGTTCTCCAAGTTAACTGAGATCTTAATTAATAAACAATTAAATTAGTGCCTACCGAATAATGTTTGGTTGATTACAGTTTCGATTTTGTTTTAATTAATGGAAACTTAATGACTTTCTTTGACACTAATTGAATGTAAAATCGTCAGCAAATATAAATTGATGTCGTGCATTATTTGAGAGGCTGTCACAAGTGGGAATTTTAAGAATGATATAGACTTTGGAAGACGGCGCCAGCAGATAAAAAAAAACAGTTCAGGATAGCAAATCGCAAGGGTTAAATGACTATATAGAAGTTTCTAAAGCAACGATTTGAAGAATTCGTTGATGTCTGTCTTGTATATAGAATAGAAAATTAAAACGCTTTCGAAATTAGTAGGTGTTCATAACATCGAATCGAAACAATTACACTATCTAATGACATAAGGACTCACATTACACAATGAATATTCAGGAAAAAATAAATCTATAATACTTACAGTTAAATATTGACTCGGAAGACCCAGTGTTACGTCAAGCGTGGAGCCTGGTCAGTACTTACAATTTAGGAAACTCATGAGTAATGTTCTATATCCGTTAACCAAGTCAAAAAAATAGAAACTAGAATAAGTTTGTGTGCTTTTAATCCGTCAGACCCTAACAATCTTCCTAGAACTTGTTAGTGTTTAGATGTATCGTAAACGGGACCGTTACCTTCAGTCCGTTTTACAGAAGTGAGGCTTCGAAGCATGTTGTTACTTCACTTGAAAATTGTTAACCCTGTTTCTTTTATATTTTAATGACGATTTTTCTATGCTTTCATTAATTCAAAAAACCTTAATGAAAGCACAGAAAAATCGTCATTAAAATATCAAAGAATCCTCACACGAGAAGTAACAACATGCTTCGAATCCTCACTTCCATACAACTGACAGAAAGTAACGGCCCCGTTTACGATACAGTTACATTGTAAATAGAACCCCCTAACACTGGGACACGATGATCAGTATTATTAGATACTCTTTTATAGACTGGGGGAAAAGACATTGATTTTTGCTCGAATCCCGTTTCGAATTCTACAAGTTTCATGACTTTTTCAAACTGTTTGATTTTTGTCGCACAATAAAAGACGATGTCTAAAGTCGATCTATTTTCATAGGCTGTGTGAAAAGTAAAGAAATTAAAATCAATATCCCAGAAAGAAATATTCATATCAGTTATTGCCCAAGGATCTATATGTATATTTTTACATTCAGAATAAAGAAAGCTATTTTTCTCTTTTCATTATGGTGGCATTTTGGATGTGAACAAAACTGCGAACTTAAATTAAGTGTTCAAAACTAGTTTCCGAAAGATTACCGTTGCGTCTGGAGAAGAATTGTAAACCTGTCACTTGGTATTAAAGTAACGGGAATTTGAGACAGACACAATTGTTGACACTTGGATTTAACGGAGAAAGCATAATTGCGGAATTTATAAAATTGTCTTTTAAAGAAAAACAAATGTTATGTGTCCTTGTTTATGAAGACTTCTTAAATCCAATCAAGTATTTATCTAGGAAATTTGACAGCACGATTAGAACTTCATGAAACGGAATAAATACATGAAATTCGAGATAATGTTGCGTTCTCGATAACACTTATGTCAGGTTGCGTCATTGATAAGAACAAACCAAGGATGACTGATATAAAGTTTTAAAAGCTTTACATCAACTGAACAAATATAAACTGTACACCAAACTACATATCAGTAGATGGCAAGTACTTCAAGAACTACGAAGCTGATTTTAAATGCTGTCAGACACCATTTACTCAAAGGTTTGGCGCACCACTATCCTCCTACATCATTCTTAATATTTAGTTTGTGTGCAGTATTAATGTGAC
>VCCN01001005.1:1003765-1016561 GCA_006491835.1 Architeuthis dux | reverse complement strand
AGATTAACGCTGATAGCGACATTTTGATTCTGACTGTAGTTTAAGTTGTGCGTCTTCTCTCGTTCGCCATTTATGGCTTCAGTTCCCTCTCGTATGAGCTGACCGATACTCAAGGTCAGTGAAATGGCACCTGGCCAATGGCAAGAGCATCGCAATGATTTGTCATTGCAATGTGGTCAGAAATAAATGATAGAAGTAGTCAGTTTAGACCAAGGAGATCAGGAACTTTCTCGAAGATTACATGCTTCATTTGAATCGGGCTGGGCACATCAAATATCCATTTTGTGTCTGTCTTTCTATTAATCTGGTATGGTCATATGTATGTATGTATGTATGTGTGTATGTCTCTATCTATCTATCTATCTCAGTATATCTCTATGTACCTTTTGGTTTGCTTTCTACCTATCTCATTGTTTTCACATTTATTGCAATAAGTTCATAACTACATGGATCCTTTTCCCACAGTTTACACCTCAACACACACACACACACACACACACACACAGTGACAAAACGTTTATATATTTATATATACAGTGCGTATCAAATTATTATGCAAATACGTTTTTCCATTCTTAATTCTGCTACAGTGGAAGAATTTAAATAATCTTTTACACAAATATTAGCATAGCTTTATTATGCAATGCCTTCAAATATTGAACTTAAATGTATAGGTGGTCAAGTATACGATGTATATTTTTGCAATTCCTCAATTTGTCTTGTGCCATATTATTAAGCATTGGTAGTATAACACAGTAAGACACTAAATATATATTGATTAAATCATTAAATGGCACAGTTAGAATGAAGAAAATTTAAACAAGCTATAAAGACTCATATACATGAAATACTGAAGTCTATAAATTAACAACAATTTTGAAAACAAAAACTTTGATACAAATCATTTACTTTGAAATGTATTCTGGCCCTGTCGACTGGGGCCTAGAATACGCCGACGGCATCTCCTGCAGAGGGGTAAGAATCACCCCCACACAAACAGGGGCCACCTGTTTTTGCACCAAAGTCGCAAGACTATTTAAAAAAAAATAACTGTTCACCAAAGTCGCAAGACTTTAGTTATGGAAAAGTAACCTTTCACCAAAGTCGCAAGACTGTGGTTAAAAAAAAGATTTTTCACCAAAGTTGCAAGACTCTATTTTTTTTAAAAATAACCTTTGACCAAAGTCGCACGACTTAAAAAAAATAATAACCTTTGACCAAAGTCGCGAGATAAAACCGGCCCTGTCGGGTGGGGCCTAGAATACGCCGACTGCATAGGAGTGTTAAACCCCCCCCCCAAACAGGCGCCACCTGATTTTGCACCAAAGTCGCAAGACTTTAGGTAAAAAAAATAAACGTTTACCAAAGTCGCAAGACCCTAATTAAAAAAATAACCTTTCACCAATGTCGCAAGACACTATTTTGGGGATTTTAAACTGATTTCTACATTAAATGACCCATCTAGGGTTGATATGCCGCTAAACAAATCAATCAATCAATAATTGCCCAACATATATTAGTTGATCATCAATTAAAAACTTTTGGGTGGGAGTTGTATTTTTAACTGATATCACCAGAATCTTGATTTTCCTCAGCTGTAATAGTTTCTTCACTTGTCATAATAGCTTGCCAGGTGGTTTGGTTGCAAAACGATGTTCCAGAGATTTTCACTTAGGTTGGGGGAAATAGTGGCCACTCAATTAATTTACCATTTCTGAAACGCATTTTACTCAGGTAGTCGACCGTTGCATGCACACTGTGCGAAGGGGCGTTGTCTTTCATGAAGGTAAGTTTCGTACGTAGGCCGAGAGACTTGTTCTTAAACTGAGGCTGAAAATTGTCCTTCAAAATTGCCTGCGAAGTCATTTTCCTCCATCTGGTACAGACCAATGTCCAAACAACTCGTCTCCTACAATTCCAGCCCAAAAGGAAACCCCATTCACCGCCATGCTGACGCTTTAGCGCTTTAGTCGTACAGGACGCTGCTCTTCCTTTGCAACCCAGCATTCCATGCATCTGGTCCATGAAGGTTACATCGGCACTCGTCTGTAAAGAGAACAACATTGAAGTCAGTTTTCAAATACTGTCTAGCCCATTCCAGACGTTGTGTCTGTGCATCAGGGACGGTTGAAATCAGGTTTGACACATTTTGCAACATTGTCGGAGAATTCTGCATCGAGATGATTTGGACGCGTTTCTGCGATCACCCTCCTCGAATATAGTGTTTTTCTTTTAAAAAAGGAATTTACTTAATTCGTGAGATTTATCGCTTATCTGATCTATCTACATGATGCACCAGGATCGTCAACGGATTCCTTCTGTTTGCCGCTCCTGTCAAGCATCTTTGCTATTTGAAGAGTTGTACAGCCAAGCTGAGTGACGATAGAATTCTTCTCAGCCTACGATAAATCACTTTGCGATCCATAATGTACTGGCATTCTTAAAATGCAAGGCTATTTAAAAAATGGCTCCCGTTTGTTTACTAGTGCTCAGCATGTCTTCATTTTTGCTGCGTTAGCGCAGGTCGGTGTTGCTAATATTTGTGTTAAATTATTTTTCTCTATCTTTCGTTAAACTAAATATATAATAATATAACGATTTTGCATACTAATTCTTAGAAATCCGTTTATGAGCAATGCGGGATGTGATGGTGGGGTGAGTCAAAATATACTTTTCGTACCCTCTAGGATTAGCTCAGAATTCGATGTTTTGTGTAAGTATTCTACCAGAAAAACAATATATATTTTAATGACCAACTTGTCATATTATTAACACTGTACTTACTCTGTTCACACGTTGAAATATTATGGACATTTCGGAATCTGTTTACTACCTATGTATTATTTTAGTATCTGCTGTATCACTGTATAAGTAATCATTAGAGTTAATGACTGTTTTGACGCATTTGTTTCATAAATGTATTATGGGAATCCTGTTATCTGGTTACTCCTATGCATGCTTTTAGTATTTTCTGTGTCACTGTATCTGTAATCGTTAGAGAGAGTGAAGATTTGACATATTTCTTTCATAAATGTATTATGGGAATGTTACTATCTGCTTACTTCCTATATATGCTTTAATATTTGCTGTGTTACTGTATTTGTAATCGTTAGAGAGAGTGAAGTTTTGACGTATTTGTTTCATCAATGTATTAAGGGAATGTTGGTATCTGCTTACTTCCTATATATGCTTTTAGTATGTACTGTATCACTGTATAACTAATCATTAGAGTTAATGAATGTTTTGACGTATTTGTTTCATAAATGCTTACTTCCTATATATGCCACTGCATTTGTAATCATTAGAGTGAGTGAAGTTTTGGCGTATTTGTTTCATGAATCCTACTCGTGATATCAGCAATTTTATGAACGTATAGAATAAAATAATTCAATATTCGCATAATCAATCTACGTTTGAGATCACATTATACCTAACATCCTGACGTCTTGTAATTTTCACATCTGACAAAACATCTCGCTGCACCTTATTTGATTGACAAATTAAATTTGAACGTAAATATAGAACACTAACGCACTTAAAGAGTAAATATTATTCTTAACAGTGTGAACATAGAGATATAAATAAATAAAATGTTTAAGTATATTAAGTTCAACGTAGAAAACTTTATATGGTAATCTATAAAGATGTGTAAACCCTCAACTTAATTATAAAAACATCAGTTGAACATTGAAATCAAGTAGAATTCTTCTAAACAGTCTTTATTATCACTCCGACTCGATATATATATTCAAGCAAATTTAGTTGGATATAAATTGTCTATGAATTGATTATGGCACATCATGGTGGTTATCATAAGTGTAAATGTATCGTATACGATGGCACATATGACACACTTATTTCACAAAAATGACTCCAAAATATTCCACGGGTCTTATATGCAGTTGAGGTACAGCTAAGCTGATTTGCTTTCTCTTGTAAATTACTGATGTACTTTTATGAAAAAGGATCCTTCCTGCTGTCCTAGTTGCATATATTGCCCGAGTCTTATTTTTGTCTGCAATACTGTAGCTATTTATTTCCATAACATTAGATGCTTACCGGTAGATACGCTATTTCTCCTGATAATCTCTGCTGAAATGATAGGGTTAAGACGTCTCATATGCCCGTGGGCTTTATATACCAACAAATATGGTAATGGTCTTTTGCATTATGTCTGTTGTTACTTGCAAAATAGCAAATCATCTTTTCTTTAAAATAATTTCCGATACAAATAGTGCGACACACGGGAAGAACAGCTGGACGAGGATAAACGCTTTAAATATATGTACTTCATGTAATAACTGTTGTTTAGTTGACCGAAGACTACTCTTACTGTTGCTATCACATCTTGCCATTTCTGTTCGGCTGACGGCCAGGGTATATGGCTGGTAGTTAGCTGAGTGAAGTGAGAGACCACGATTTAGAGAGTCAAGTCAAAGTCTTTATGAGTGACACAACAGCAGCAAAATTGCGTCTATATTTTCGAAATGAAGGAAAGAATGTATGCAATTGGCCACTAAAAGAACTAAAGGACACATACGGGGGATCTTACAGATTCGTGCCTCTTCGAAAGCTCCACGGACAGGCGGGCGACGATTTCAACGGATAACAGAATGCAGTTTCTCAATGTGATCGTCGTCCGTTGACTTGGAAAGAAAAAACGCCAAACGCACTACACACACGTTCACTCTAGCACGTGTATCTCATATACTAACAAACGTGGCATGATGCAGTCTTTTTAGACAAATTCCCTGCAAATGCAACATAACATAATGAGCACTCTAAAACGCCCACTCTAAAACGCCCCATCGGTTCGCTGTTTTCCTTTTGGATATAACAATACATTTATTATCTTTTATTTTCCATAATATGTGATGGAATTTCTGCATTTCAATACCGGAGACCATGGTTTTTAAATAGGTCGAATGTGGTCGAATGTGGTCGAATGTGGTCATGATTCTTCACATTTTTGGAGTGTTGGTAAAAGTTAGGCACAAGTTAGGCACAAAATAATACAACTTGTATACGCGTAAATGTGATAAAACCAAAGTTGTTTTTCGTGCCACACAACTAAATACAGACTAATGCACTTGGGTACAATTTCCACTTTCTGCAAACCAACCTGTCTGAGTGAATACAGACCAGGTGGTTTGAAGCTGGAGCTGAGAGGATGGTCGAAGTCTCAGGGTGCCATAATCTGACAAGATAAACCTTGCCCTTACCAACCAATCCGTCTTCTTGCAAGAGACAATGACACTCAATCATTCCGTCCGATGTCTGCAAATATTCAAAAGGTCATCCCACAACGCATAAACTTTCACATTTCGCTTTCTCTTGACATGTTTCTTCTTTACTTGTTTGCAGAATGTTTTCTCACCAACCCAGAATTTTAGTCACTCTGCTACAACAATAAAATTAACAGAAACAACTGAAGGACCGCGATAGAATTGAAACTATTCTGGTTACAGTATTTCACAAAATCTGCAGAAACACGGGGTAGAATGGTAAAGTTGTTACTATACTTGCTAACGCATAATTCACCTTGAACCCCACCGGATATAACTGGTAATGATAGAATCTCGAAGTGATTAACATGCTTCAAAGAACCAAAGAGAAAAGGATTAATTAATAACAACAGCGAGAAACCTTTCAAAAATGAGTAAAGTAGAAGCCAAAGATAGGAAGAAAATAAATGCATAGACATCAAAGAAAAAGAAACCACGACTATAGCTGCTCAGAGGACACATGGAATGCGAAACGATATTATTCGTAATAGCAGATCAAAACAAGTGTATCAGAACAAACGACATCTAAGCAAATTTGAGAAGATCAATGAAAACAGTAAATGTCACCAAGTAAGGGTAGACAAAGAACGGTAAACTCGATTATTACATATTTGTATATTCAGTAAATTAGTCAAAAGAGATAGAAAGCTAGATGTGGTTGGTTGGGTGGGAACTATGATTTACATGAAACCGTGCAAATGACTTGAATTAAACAATACAAATCAACAACATGACACAAACCCAGAGTTGCCCTAAAAATAGGAAAAATAGGAAAAGTAAAAGTATATCTTGTGAATTCTTGGATGAAATATGTTCGCTATTACTTTCCATCGTATTACCTTTGTATTCCAAAACATTCAGATAGTTTAATACATTAGATTTTAAAATTGTAAGATTATATGCAACTGCTTAAAGAAATAAAAACAAAACTAAAATTATACAGGTCTGGTTAGTCACTCACTAGAAACCGTCTTTTGTGAGAGATCAACTAAAAAATTGGAAAAAGGGGTGATCAATGAATAAATTACTTCTCTTGCCTTTTGTTGGGTTGTGATCTTTTAACGCTGCCGGACAAGAAACATTTGGCATGAACTTACATTGTAAATCGAATCGCCTACTAAAAACCTATTTTGAAGGGGAAGAATTAAAAAAAAACAAAGAAACGTTTTTTCTAGACATAATAAGGAGTAAAAGCTTAGATTTACAGCCGTTTAGCTCCAGTGATGCAGCATGTACGCGTTACACATACATATATAAATAGCCAGCCAGCCAGAGCCACTTGAAAACTGAAAAAACAATGTTGACAGTTTTGGCGACAGTTTGGTTGAGGATTTCTAATAAAAACTGCGACTAAAATTTAATACATTAGATATTGAAGTATTAAAATTTAAGAATAGATTTGTGTGTGCTGGTGTGCTGGTGGATAGCATGTTGATGGATGGGATTCTTGAATATATATAACGTTTGGGGACTAAATTAAAATACGCTAAATTGTATGAGATCATTTGTCAAATGCGTATTGTTCAAAGGAACAAACATAAGCACATTATAGCAGACACCGTGAATGAATTGTCCTATCGACTAAATTACCTCACGTCGAATTGGCCAGCGATCAATTGAACGGGGACGATTTTACCGGCGACGAATTGTCCTAACACCGATTTTAAGGTGGACAATAGGTGCTAAAATGTATGTCGTCGAATCCTTCTGCTTACATAATCAAGACATGTTTATCCTTTGTTTCCAACATGACCAAGGCTATAGAAACCAGTGTGTGGAGTAAAAGAAAACAAACGCTAAATTCAAAGAACAACGGATGTCATCTAGAATCCTTTCAAACAGGACTTTATATAAAGTAATATACAAAAGGAGGGAAGGAAAAGTTCGTTTTTAAAGTGTATTAGCCAAAGAGTCTCAACCGGCTATTCGGAGAAAAAGGAACCTATCCAAACTGCCAGTGCTGAATTGCTAATTTTTTTTATCGCGGCTAACAGGATCTCACTGCCTGATTCTTATCATGCCATCCCTTGATTGGTCTAACTTTTGGTGATTGGGCACCACAACTGATTACCAAGTGCGCAACAATACATTCCTAATCCCCAAGGGGTTTCCAAGTAGGAAAGTCGCCCAGTCCTATGCTTCGCACACGAAAGGAATGGTGGCCTTACCAGCGTAGCACACATCAATCATGTATTAGAATGTATCATTGGATGGAACAAGTATACGAAGGGTCAACACTGGATGTTGTTGCATTTACAAGGGAGACACTGCGATGATTTATCGAAGAACAACTGTCTATCGTTTTCAAAGGTTTCCGACGAACCAATTTCAGTATTCTACATATATTTCTAACTATTTTCTCCATTATACATAGATTTTCTTTAACTACTTTCCCCATCTTAGTTGTGTTTTGTACACAACGTTTTGAACGCTGTACCCTACGGCTTTCCTCATGTGTATGCATGCCGTGATCGAAAGCGATGTTGGAATGTCAGGATGACAGCCATCTTTAATCCGCACGGGTAGACTGCCCTCAATCCGCCGTCTATGCCCGAGTGGGGTCTTTTATTAAGACATTTTCTTTATTGATGTCAATATTTGTTAGTGCTTATTCCAACCAGGAAGGATTACTAAATCGTTGCTTACTCCATCCATTGTCATGTTGGAAATGTTAACGGGGAGATAACCCTTCTTTTCCTAGTGCGCACAATGTTTCCCTTCTTTATGAAGTAAGCAACCTTTTAGCAAAACCTCCCGACTTTGGGTGAGATCCCAAAAGCAAATTAAGCTTCACAAGAAGGCTTAGTCAAACTTGGCGATCAATTGAGCATCTCTCAAACTCAGCTTTCGACATCGTTACATGATAAAACAGACAGTTAGAAATAAAGAAGATGGAAAATGGAAATCTTGTAGAAGAAATTACAAGAAGTCGATTCAAACTTTCTGTTAGTATACATTTTCAGACCTACATACGAAAAACAATCATTTTCACAACAAAAGGAACGAACACCTCCCCTGGCTTTCTGAATGTTCCCACCTACATCAGACGGCGGCATAAGTCGATGTATTGTAAAGAATAAGTGGCCTAGAAGTAATAATAGTCTGTCTGTATTTGGTTACTAATATGACTGACGATGAAAATCCAACACAAAGGCGAATGAAGGCTGTAATTCCCAAAGGCTTTTCCTTCATCAAGCAGGAATCGGAATTTATTTATTATATATAAAAAATAAAGTTACTTCCCTTTTCTGCAGACAAACTTTTTTATTCAAGATCGTCTTTTCTCGGAGCTATTGTTTTTGTCTTTTGTTATGTTCTTATACTATTTTTTAGAGATCTTAAAGTTGTTTTTGAAATTTCTTCTCTTATTATGTTTGCCAGCATTTTTCATTTTGCTTCTTGAAAATTCTTATTGTTTGCATTCGTTCTTTTGGGATGTTTAATTTTTTCTCTTTTGATGAATTATTTTTGCATAGTTTTATGTATCTTGCGACTTTTATTCTTCTGTCATTCTCCCGTGTTTTATGTCTTATTTGTTCCTTTGTCTGTCAATATGAAATGTCGAGAGGCTGTTATTCATTTTAAACATATCGCTTCGCAATGAGATCCTTCCTTCGTATTCTTTTAATAATTATTATTATTTGTACTATTTGAGTTTTAGTATCCAATAGCTTTCACTAGAGATCAAATGACAGCAAGTATACTCAGTACTTCAGCACTTTTCGCAATATTCTAGGTGACCCTATTAAGGCCTTCATTTGAATGGTTTCAACTCTTTCTCTAATTTTCAATTCTTCCAATAAACAAGGCTTTTCGAAGTTGTTCTGAACTCAGCAATAATGGTCGGTACAACTATTAATATCTTCCACAATTGTTTCGCTTCTCTCGCAAAGTTTAGATATTCACCCAACATTTAACTTTCTTCTACTTTTACCCAATTATTCTCGGCAATACTGATTCAGTTTCTCTTTTCAAATGTCCTCCTCACAAATATGTTCATGGCTACTAAATTTTCTTCTGTTGAAAAATCCGTGCGGTTGTTTTTCTTCCTATTTTCGAACTTCTCATTTTGAAGTTTACTGTTCCCGCATGTGTCCTGTCAGTCTTAATGCATATTTTTCCTCTCATGATAACACTTTGTTAAGGCTGTCACCGATAATCTCTAGGTGTGTCCCATAAGTGAGTATAATTTTGTAGATCTTTCAAAAGATACTTTTCCTGGGTCAGATAAACGGGATGACATTATAAATGTGGGTTGGCTGACAAAACTTAAGTAATGCGTGGCAAAAGATGTTCTTTAAAAAGTGTGTCGCTAATGCAAAACGTTTGGAACGCTCTAATGTAGAGGGTCACCCGTGGCGATCACGTTAACCTTCCTAAGAAGCAGACCGATCCATACAAGACGTTCGATAACGCCTGGCTGCAAGCTACAAGGAATAAATGAATGGATTACACTTATGAAAGTGTAATCCATTCATTAATTCCTTTTCACATTCAGCCAGGTCAGTCAAACGTGTAGACCTGCAGTCCCTTGATACCAGAGTCAACACGATCCTCAATGCTGAAGTGTCTTCTTATTCCTTTCTTGTTCACATAGAATTTATCAAGTCATCCCTCAGATGCAAAGCTTTCACACCAGAGATATATAGTGATTCTCCCACCGGTAATCAACTGACAGCGAGTCTAATAAATATTCCTATAATCCCGTAAGTATTTAAACCGATTTCAACAATACTGTCTTCTGAATAATTTCAATTCTTCCTCGGATTTACAATTCTTTTATTTCTTTGTACATGCGTCTTCGATCCAGTCGTAAGCGCTCCAGTAATATTGGGTACAAATGCTACAACTGTTTAGCAAGCTAGTTTGGTAGACCATTATTACTGCAGTTAGTTTGATCCTTACTGGATGATTTCTTACTTGCAGGTTTGTGCCGTACTAAGCTCAGGCCTCTACCGTATTAAGCTAAACTTAGTCAATATCAAGATACCTAGCAGTGAGTAATGGTTAGCAAGGTCGTCTAGCAGATCATTAGTAGTAAGTGTAGTAAGTTTGATCCCCACTAGTTGCCCAGACTTATCTAAGGGCAGTAAATACTGAAATATACTAAGAGTATCATATTAACTACGATTTAGTTAATTATAGTTATTTTTATAATTTTGAACGTTTTTGGGGGTTGGTGACCAATCGTCCTATTGACATATTGACCTCACGACACATTGACCTCACGACAAATTGACCTCACGACAAATTGACAAATTGACAACACTACAAATTGACCGGTGTCGGATTTACCAGCGACTGACCAGTTACCGGATAAATCGCAGTAGACGGATAGGTAGATAGAATGCCAACGAAGGTTGCTTCTTCTAGGTGTAATAGTGAGCAAGCTACACGATAGCGTACTAGACCATTATTACAGAAGTGAGTTCGATCCTTATTGGGTGCACCAGCATGTGGCTCGTGGTAAACAAGGCTAAGCTTAGTAAATACCGGTGAATTCACGTCTCTTCCGCACTGATTGAAGAATGCTTCCTAATGTTCGGTTCCTTTACATTCGCATTAAGCTCTACTTTCTTGTGCATACTGAAAAAGAACTGTAGACAATTGCTTTGTGATAAAACTGTGTGGTACATTGCGTAAAAAATAAATCTACAGGTTTCCATACATATATACGCTTTTTTATGGAGACGTATTTCTTGCTGAGTTTGTTAATGCGATATGGTTTGACATTGAGTAATGATCTGGCGCCAAGCAGGAATCACAGAAAAGTAGCAAAACACTTCATTACCACAACGAAAGCTGCAAAGATTTGAATTTATGACCTTTTTAATTCGGAGGCAATCGTTGGCGCGGAAGACAAAGACAAAGAGAACTTAATTCGCTTATATTGTTTTATTAGGTAAGACACCTTTGTTTTTCGTTTGTATTCGTATTCGTCTTCCACAATTGATAACGGCGTCTTACATTTAGAGAAATTAATAAAAGCTTCAAAATAAATCACGTTTCAATCATTGGTGCCAGATCGGTGAATGTCCTTATCAAAAGAAGCATCCTCACAAAAGGAGAAATAACAGAATTACACACACACACACACACGCGCACGCGCGTACACAAACATTTTTGTTGTTTCAATCACTGTCTCTCTACTGATTCATCCTTTTGTTATTGTCTGACGTCAACGAGAAGTCTTAATGAAATACTTCGACTAGTATCCTCATCTTTGTTGTTTTGATCACTAGATTTCGCGTGGTGTAATTTCCTCCCTTCCCCAGCGTCTCAGACTATGCAATTATCATCACTTCATAAATAATTTGAACTAGTATCCTCATCTTTATTGTTTTGTTGACTACACATCGGTTGATCCAATCGAATGGCATCAATTAACGTCCTGATATTCTGAAGCAGCGGTCCGCAAACCTTTTTGGAAGCGGTCCAGATTAGCAATGTCTTTGGAACTTGCGGGCCAAGACAAACAAAGTAAAACCATGGTTATATACAAAACTAAGATAACACTATATTTTTAAACATTTATTTTAAACCATATGAAATGATATTTTCCATTATGAATATACATACACTCTAATAATACAATTCTTTCAGCGGTCGTGTTGAATGTGTAGAATCAATGGGAATGATGAAATAATATATCAAGAACTTAACCTTCCAATATTTACTGAAAACAAATAGTTTATAAACTAATCTATAATTAATAACATGCTACCGACCACACTTGTTGTGTTTTGATATATATTTTCAAATGTATCATTATCAAGGTATTTTAGTGGTTGATCTTGGAAGATTACGTTTCATTAGAAATACTTGATATATTATTGTCTTGTAATAGTGGGGCAACGTAGTTAAATGATTGTGCATTTTGTGATAAAAGCATATAATTTGGTACACTTATAGCCAAAGGCATTCCAGACAAATTTGGATATTGAGCTCTCAGGAATGTTCAATATGTCGCCCATGACAGCCAATTAAAAATGGCTGCCAGCGACATCTGCTTTCAGATCAGCGACGGATATAATATTATATTGAGGACATAATTAATTGGATTTTTTACCATACACAGTTCTTGGTAATTGCCATTTGGATATTATAGGATTTCATATGGTCAGCGGGACAGATGAAATATCACAGCGGGCCGGATTTAGGCCATTGTTTGCCGACCACTGTGCTGGAATTTGCAAGTAATGCTTTTTTCTGCTTTTGCTGGAGTTTCAAAATATATTGTATGCACCAGTATTTAAGAAAAAAATCAAATCCTTTATTTTGACAATTTGACAGGGAACATTAAGATTTTATGTATTTTAAACAATTTTGTTACGATTTCCTAACAATTGTCATTTCGCATTTTAAACTATTCAAAAGCCCTCCGATGAAGCCGATAGACAAAGACAAATATACAGAAATCAATATCCTCTAGTACACTGGGGTCAGAAAATGTTGATTTTAAAGTTATCTAGGGAATTTGCATGTTCTGAAACATATCTATCAGTATATAT
>VCCN01001005.1:973764-988423 GCA_006491835.1 Architeuthis dux | reverse complement strand
TACTCATACGTTTGTGTTTATTGCAAAAGGCTGATGATGAAGATGATGATGATGATGATGATGAGGATGTCCCAAATGTTGCCTTAACTGTTGCTCTCAACTACACGAGTATAAACAATGAATCTAGAAAAGATATTGTCTCGCGCAACTCTGTTGGGATAGAACGTCGACATTAGTATATGATTGTCTGAAGTCATCTTTTTTGTTTTGTTTGGATAGTTTCTTTAATGTCATATCCGGGAGAGAAAAATCGAGATTAGAACCCGTCGCCATTGTTCTTCAGACGAGCCGGCGAAAAGGGAGTGTCGAGATTTTCCTCTAGACATGGAACAGTGTAGGCTGAAAATATATTTATCCGGGATCAGGGGTCAACGCCAGGGAGTAGCACGACTCATTTCCTATCGTAAAGCGATTTTCCTGAGAGTCCTTTTCTTGTTAAACTTGAGCCTCAACCGTTACACCCTGACCTTGAATTGTTTTGCACTTGTTACGATAACGAAGTGATGAGAGGACTGTATTTTCTTAATTAATCGGCACACACAAACGCCATCTCTTATACAAACACGCATGCGATTACTCATATATAATTGATAAAACATTCATGAAAAATACAACTAAAGAAACATATATGCACATGTATTTGGGTAAAGTAAAGTAAAGAGTTGGTTCGGTTTGTTAAGGGAAAATATTGTTTTTTATTTATTTGCGACACTAACTTTATTGAACAACGTATTTAGTTGTTTTTATGTTTGTTCCATCATCTTCTATCTTTGAGGCAACTTCATAATTCCATCTTCGAAAAACGTTATATCCCTCTAATCAAAAAACTGTTCTAGGTGCCTTTGTTATCTTCCAGTGAAATTCTTTTCTCTCAATACTATAAGTAATCCAAAGGGGCAATTTACCGGTGAATATGGCGGATCAGTGAAAACCTTCATGACAAACTATAACAATGTTTTCCTAAAATATACGTTCTAGCACTATCCCGATGGAATATTTTGACGCTTTTCCCCGATTGCACCATTCGGTTAGTTTAATTGGGAGCAATACTTGTTCGAATCATTCATTTGGCTATCTGGAAGAAGTGCATTGCATAATTCTTGAATGAAGACCGGTCTTTGGTACGGTTAGTGATGGGTCATTTTGCTTGCCCCACGCCTCATGTTTTTTATCGCCCATCACAATTTGTTTTAAAAAGAGAACTTTTAAATACGATCCAATAGTTTTATTTTGCTTCGCTTATATGGAAGCAACACATCAAAGTGACGAACATAACCAAGCTGGTGCAAATTATTTTCAACGCTTGTGTTGGATATTTGGATCATTTTGGCTATCTATCGTAACTGGTATTTCCGACCGTAGAGAATCGTTCAGCGAGAAATATTCAGCACAAAACTTTGCAAACCACATTTCACATGTTCGATCATTTACAGTAACTTCCTCATAAACTGAACAGATTGTTTTTATGTTTGAATCGCATTTTTGCAGAATATTGCGTATTTTCTTTCACCTTAAATATCAAAATCAATAGGTAATTTACGCCAATTTTGACATTTTTAAACGCACTTTGATACGACAGTTGTCACATTACTATCAAAAGTGAACTTCTTTTTAATGTCGTCAGTTGAAACTTCTAATGCCATCTAATGACAAAAACAGAATAAACGCTTTGGGTTATTCCATACATTCTATAGATTAGCAATCCTGTCTTGCAAGCTAATTCACTAGTGTAACGAGTTCGATTCTCACTTGGTTCTTTTTCTGTCAATGTCTTTCATACCCCGATATATATCTTTCTTTACTTCTTTTTTTGTGGTTGAGATTCGGTTGCTAGCAGCACCCAGTCCTCCTAAAATAATATTGTTTCTTTCAATTTAGCTGCTTTCAATACATTAGACCCTAGAACGATGCGGAAATTTGTTAGTTTTTAGAGAAAAAAGTTAAAGGTTTTCTATTTGCAATCTATTGTCTATTTACAATGTAACTATAATGCTAATGAGGGCACTTAGTTGTCGCCATTTTCTCAGAGTTGCAGCTTACACGAATTAACCCATTCTAAAATTTTAAAGTTTTAATTCTTTAAATAATTTAATTTTTTTTAGGGTTTGGTCAGGGTTGAGGTTGGGATTAATGGTATCAAAGTAACCGGAAGAAAAGATAATTCATGTAAGCCAAACCAAAAATGGCGGAAAGTATGTACCCACTTTATCCTTATACTTACATTGTACAAAGAACACCTCTCGCAAAACATTAAAAAAAATATTTTCTAAAAACTAACGAATTACCGGATGGTTCTAGAGATTAATGGCTTGAAAGCACCTAAAATTGAAAGAATAAAACATTTTCTTCGTGAGGCTAACAAGAGAATCTTGACTTCTTTTTTCGCTTTTATTCCTTTCTCTTCCTCACCTGGTTTCTGTCTTTTTCTTAAACTCTCTTTCCATCTGTCCTTTCGTGATTTTTCCATTTCTTTCTCTGCTTCTTTCTTTTTCTTATGGCGGCTTTCAATCTTTTCTCTTTCTTTTCTCGTTTCTTACAATTTGTACAGTCCCTTCTTTCCTCATTTCTACTTGTTTGTTTCTTCTTCTTTCTCTCAAGGCCACTTTCTCCCGTTTTCCCCCTTGATCTTCCTCTTTCTTCCTCTTTTTTTCTTTATCTTACGATCTCTTTCAATTCCCTTTGTTTTCCTTTCCTCGTTCTTTTCTTTCTGTCTCCCGTTTTCCCTTCAGTGTAATCCTATACCTCTATTTCTTTCAATCTTTTACTCTTCCTCTCTGTGACTTTTCCTGTCGAATTCTGAACTCACAATTCTATCCACTCGCGCGCAGGCGCGCGTGCGCGCACACACACACACACACACACACACACTGCATATGTGGACACAAGTGTCTACCAAAGAGTTTCTCTCCCAATAAATATGTACAAAAGTCTAACTCTTCTCCTATCCTGCCAAACTCGTCTCCCGATCCATTCTTTTCTCTTTTTCTCCTTTGATATAGCGTTCAGTGGCTGATTTACAGTTGACCAACCCCTTCTGTATTTGCGATCTCCTATTTTGCCGGAAGTGAAAATGGTGACTAAAGCAGAGGAACCTGTGCCATTATATGGCGCCATCAATAAAGGCAAAATTTGGGCGAAGAACCGTTAAGATCTCGTTTGATTTCTTCTTTTTATCTTGGTTCTTTTGAATGCCGATAATATCCTGCTTGATGGAAGATCTTTTCTCCTAGCAAACTCGTAACTTAAGGTCAAATATTGACTGATTCCATTCTTACATGTTACACATTGCTCTGTCTTGGAATTGTTAGATACTTGAAAGCGGCGTTCGTTCGTACGACTGCCGAGGATTTGTTTCCTAACAATAAATTCCTTTGATGGCAAAATGATTTACAATAGCTTTCTTGCCATTTTATCCAGTTTTATCGCGCTATCTAGCCTTCTTTTTTACTTTTTACACATGCTTGCTAAACTTTAAATACCGGTAAATTTGATCGTTCTTTTTTGACGGTTTCAGATTGAATAATCCAGGTTTGATTTTTAATAGCCAAATCGCTTTTCAATATTGATATTTACTACGATTAGTTCAGTCTAGCACAAAGGCACAAGTGTAGAACGTTCAGTTGGGATCGAACTCACTTCAGTAGTAATGATCTGCGAGCGTAGCTTGCTAACCATTAATCCACACCCAGTCACCCAGGTGAATGCTAATTACTTTCGTTCTTTTGATTGATATTTACTACGCTTAGATTGGGATAAATCTATTAGTATAGGGTGGCCAGTGTGGACCGAACTCAATACAATACTAATGGTCTGCGAGGCTTGCTTGGCTAACATTTCCCCACGTCGGAGCCTCTTAGATATTTACTAATCGACGCTTAGTCTAGTATATAACCACATGTGAGGCACACCTAGCGAGTATCGTACTAACTACAACAATAATTGTCTGCGAGGTCACCTTACTAATTATTGTCGGAAAAAGTATAATTCTTACCTCATAAAAGATGGGCGACGCGGGGAGAATAAATGCTGTCTCCCCTTCAGGTGAAAATGGGGCGAAGCCATTCCATTGAGAGCCAGAAGTCAGAAAAGAAGAGGAAGTTTAATGTTATAATGCTTTGAACTTGTGTAAATGTATTTTTATGTTTAAGGTCTAGCCACGCTGCATTAAACAGCACAGCGTTGCACGGTATGACATAAAACTACAAGTCTCTTTACAAGACACTCTTCTTAAAACCCGTCCTATAAACCGGATCCTCAGCGGGACTACCTTCAATTCGGTAGTTCATGTTTGACGAGACGTGTGGACATCCCAAGGAGTCGTTGAACCAGTCTACCCACATGGGCGTGCATTACCAAAGAGCTGTGTTTTGTCCCTTCAACGACGTTCTTCGAATTTCACCTTGCGGTATTTAAAAACACACTATTACAACGAGGCTAAGTGAAGCCGCAATTAGGAGCAATCTTATTGCAACGCCAACCTTTTTTTATATCAACCACGCTGCGGCATTTCCAAATCATGTCTATTATTGCTGTTGTTAATAAAACCCTAAAAAAAGGGTAAGATTGCATTTGTTCTCCTTCCGTCGGTCGCCTAGCCTCCACTATTTCACTAAATGAGAATTCCTCTCCCCGTCTGCATTATTCAGTGCAGTCGACGAGAAGTGTTTTTTCTCACACTATTGCTCCATGATGAGACACCAAAAGAGGTATGTCCGGAAGGTATCCAGCCATTTAATATTAACGAAAATAATAATATCAACGAAATATTACAATGAGTTTCTTTTCTGTTTATGATTTAGATTGCAGTTCTCTGCTTTAGAGAAAGTGTTATATGGCTTTTGTGTTTTTAAATGCAAATATAATATACTACGGTGTATATCATATAAAAAAATAACTTAAATATTGGTTCGGAGTTAATTTACAAGATGTAAATGCGAAATAAATTAATAATCCATTACAGACAGAATCTGAGCTCTGCTAGACGAAGTTCTATTCTGAAATATTTACCTCTAACTTTATATCCACCCTAATATCTGCATTAAGAAACCACACTTCAACACGTTCAGTCGAGACGGTTTGGTAAGAGATATATTTCTCTTATCGAAGGCTTTTACTATTACCATATTTAAATATTGGTTAGATATTCGGAGTGGAATATTGCATTTTATAAAAGAATATAAAAATTGAGGTAAATGTAATCAGATTAATTTTTTAATCAGAGACACAATCACTGTAATTAGCAATTACAATCGCCAAACAAACAGGGGGCTCTCCTTTACCCACTTATAAAATGCTGAGGTTTTGAAGAAATCAGGAAAACGTCACTTCATGCATTCTACACAAACTGATGTCCTGGCCCTAACAGTGTTCTAGTGATCGAAATAAATAAGGCTGCGAAGGTGCTAGTTCTGATGATTTTAGAAGATGAGGTAAAACTTCCCAGCTGAATGATTTTATTTTCTCCTTGCTCTGTTTTGCTGAGCGAGACCTTGCATTGCCATACTGGAAGATAAAACTCCTTCTGTTCATCGAGGTAGAACATTTCTGGTGCAATGCACCGCTGATTGGTTCGGACTGCCGACAATAATATTCTGTGTTGTATCCAGTAACTCATCCTCGGCAATTCCTTTATGTTCCACCAGGTGTACTCTGTCTGTTCGAAAAATATCAATGTTAACAAAATAATGGTCTAGGGCAATGGTGCCTTTGTACTCTTCAAAGTACTCCTTTTTCTAAACCCACTCACTTATCACAGCGCCCCTCTCAGTTTTAAAAACGTTCTTGTTAATCTCGTCCACAGTCTGAAATTTCTTTGGAATAAACCAAAAACGCAGAGAGCAAAGTCTGGACAGTGTGTGTAGGGGGGAATATACCCGGATAATGTGACGTTTTGCAAAAAAGAAACCTGCACGAGAAGTGAAGAGTGGGCATCGTGAATGCAACGGTCACACACTACGCAAGCTCACTCAGTGGCGTCTCATTGTCGACTGAGTAACCCCACAAGTAGTAAATCCCCCCTCTGATTGGTTGCCAAGTTACATCAAGGTCGAGCAAACAGATCTCGCGACATTCAAGATGGTTGGATTCTTTGTGGGCAGACCCCGTATAACCTCTGTTTCCCATCTCCTGCATCAATCCTGTGAAAAAAAAGTAGGCTTCTTTAATTCTTGGTGAGCAGATTATCGCAAATGGTTGAACATCGCTATCGATTCTCTGGTGGGAGTTCATGGGGAACCCAAATTCCTTCCTAGGATTTATTCCAGTTTGCTTGAGATGTTCATGCATAATTGAACATGCCGCATTATGCGTTTTTGTTAAATGTCTTCTGCTTTGACAAGGATTTGCTTCAAGAGATGCCTTCAGTGATCATCATTCAAAGTGGTTGGTTTTCCAAAGCGAGGCTAATCAGAAAGATTACTGTCATCCATTTTGAATGTAATAAAACATCGCTAGCATTTATGCCCAGTCTCTACACTTTGGTACACAGCATAAAATATACTTTATTGTCAGTGTTGCATCACTGCCTTTATGAAATGTATACAGTATGCATTGGCGTACATGGCCTCCATTAAAGCCTTTCTTACTATAAACTATGGACGACACACTGCCTGATAAAAAGGATATTGGGATTTATTGGCCTTCCCATGAGGGCAAATGTGACACACGTTCGGGTTTAATGTGGGTCCCCACACGAGTACGTGTCAGTAAGGCGTCAGGGCGAATCACGACCACCCCTTTATTGCAGATACTTATTTTATATCAGAGCAGTAGCTGAATCCCAAGCCTTTGAAAAAAGTATTATTTCACGTCACTTTCCCATGATACTTCCTTCGAAAGTGAGAAATGTATGCCTGAATCAAAATGACCATAGCATTAGTTGAAGCCCAGATAGTTAAAAGGATGTTAGTCTACGTCCCTCTAGGGCAGCGGTATTCAAACTGTTCCTTTTCAGGGGTTCCGCGAAACAAAGTGACATTTTCGCAATATACTTAATAATTCTTCATTATATAAACGATTTCTTCACACCTTCGTATTTTATTGATCTTGTGTGATAATTAATTGTTTATAATGTTCTTAACCCATTATGACTTCAAATACTTATATTTAACAATTATGTTAAAATTAAAAACATCTTGGTTATTTACGTGACACGAACGCTATTCAGTCAGTAGTCGTTCATATGTCTTCGTTCGTACTTTTCCATTCGAGTGTCTATTTTCTATTTGGGTTCATAAACATTCGGATAATCCCATAAACAGTGCCAGCATCCAATAAATACATACATATGCAAATATATATATATATATGTAAAAGGGAAAGTTGTTCTTTAAAGGGGTTCCCTAGAAAGTTTAATTATTGAAAAGGGTTCCCCGTGTAGTTAAAGTTTGAAGACTACTACATGATCAGCAATTATATGGGTACTCCTTTTGGGAGTCTGAAATTTATATGTGATTCAAAATGATCATAGCGACTCGACATGTTATAGTCTACCTGTGTCAGTAGTAAATTAGCCTTAAGACCGCTCATCATTTGGCATAAATCCGAAATCCTAAACCGGGAGAAAAAGAATGATAAATATTATTTCTAGCATGTCCACTCCTAAATGTCATCCGATTCTATGGTGTTGGAAGATTCTCTTCGAATTCTAAAAACGAAAACGGTGGTTATCAATTCCCATAAATATGCAGGTGCCAATCACTCGAACGAAAAACATACTTATAAAATCTGTTATTTCAGAAATAGTGATACGATGAAATATCAGCATAATATTCCTGACTTTTAGTTTTTTGTTTGGTTACATGGTGAAAAATAAAAAGTAGAACTAACACGACAATTATAACAGATTCTTGACATTTTAACAGACATAAGTATATATTCTTTTAACTCTATTTTCGGGGTTAAACTTATCGGGTGGTCGATTACACAGATGCATATTTTGCACCACAGTAGTAGTTGAAGCTCAACTTATTGAACAGTATTAGTCCACTTAATGGGGTCCTTCATGGCATCTCTGGAAAAGTTATCTGTTCTTATCTGCAAATAATATTAAAAAGTTATAGCTGCGTTTCATAGTAGAACGGAAGACCCATGACTTGTCAAATATTGTAGTATGCCAGTGTCGAGATATCTGGCGATGTCAATGTCAAGATATCCGGCGATGAGACAGAAAGCAGCTGCAGGTGAATTCATTCCGCTTCGAAAGGCATTAGTGCGAATCGAACACATACCGGAATTCGAACTCGGTTGATCCACTCCGTTTTACGTACCAGTAATGTTACGCCATCTCACATCGCCACTATATCAGTCTTAAAATATTGGATAACAGTTTCAAAACTTTCGACTGGAATCCTAAAGAAAATCAGACAGATATTATTAAATATTGATTTACTCGATCTGGTCTTTTTTGCCTGAATGAATCATTGTAGCAACAACAACGTGTCTATGAAATTCAGGCAAACAATGGCGGATAAGAGTCCTCATAAATGTTCTCGCGTAATTAGCGTACTTCTAAAATGTGTGTTAACCTAGAATTAGCAAGAAGATGGAATATAATCATAATGGCGTCGATTACTGTTTGCTTTGGGAGAGAAAAAAATGTATCAATAGTTCACACACGCATGGGGAAAGCATACACGTAAACATAAAACGTGTGTATATTTCAGACGCGTGTAGTGTACGACTTCCATAGAAAGTGAAACATTAATCCATAAGAACCCAGACCAATTTCTACTTGAAGGAACATTATGTGGGATTCTGGGTAGGCAAATTGACAAACAGTCACGTGACTGCACCAAGATGTTCAGTAGATGTCACTTAGTAAACTTCATGAGTTAAAATCAAGGATAAAAATTAATATTATATGAGATCAATTAAATTGTATGTGACACCGATGTCACAGTGGGTTCTTATGGGTTAAGAGGGAGAGAGATATAGAGAAAGAGAAAGAGAGCGACATATGAGTGGTCATGGGATAGATACAAATATTTACTTATCCAGCTTCGTCCGGTAAATGAGGGGAAAGGGAATCGGATGATTATGTTGCGCCAATCTTCCAGAAGAAGACCTTAAAAATCGGCATTTACAATTCTAGATGTTATCGATTTTAATTAGCTTAATACGACGGGGATAGGAGAATGGAGTTAGAAAATTGTGATACGCCACTATCTCAATTTGTCTGGTAAAAAATCGCAGTTTGAAATGCAGGCTTCTTACCTGGATTAGAACACTGACGTATGGTTCTGGTGAGGGATATGTAATTATATAAGCTACAAGGCAGGCTATTGTCCTGGCTTTTCTCTGGATGGGAACGCTGACCACTAGAGCAGCTAAAGAAAAAAACGCAAGTAACTTAACCATTAAGCAGACTCAAACACATATACCCCTATAATGGTTTTTGTCTTCTATGGGTCTGATATGGAGATGCAAATTATTAATCCTTTAAACATAAGCTCTTTGGTATCTTGTCTTTTAATTCTTTTTAATTATCGGACAAATACAAATAATTAATTTAATTCCCAGGAGAACTATTATCAGCTGTGACAAAAAAATGAGCGCCTTTGAAAACAACACCAGGTTTGTAGTAATCGACATTATAATCATATGCTGCTGAATACAAGTCCCCACCTAATGTTAAAGTTTATAAGGATTATACATGGCTTTATTAGAATATCTAGTCCAGTTTACTTCATAATTTATAAATAATTTATTTAAGTTATTACTTAATCACCCTAACAATGGCGACACACATGTTAATATCAGAACTTCAGACAATACAAGAAATTATAAAAAACATAACAACCGATGCGTCGAGGTGAAGAAATATAACAAAGACCAAGGTACTAGCTTAAATTATATATGGAATAATGAAAATACCGGGACACAATAGCCTTGTGTTTATATTAAGCATTTCTTTCTTTCCAACAAATTTTCGATCAATCCCCAAATCACGGTGATATCCATTAGCCTTAAAGCTATTAGAGAAAGCAAAAGCTATCCAAGATGAATAAATCGCTATATAAAAATAAGAGATGCAATCCTTTTCTGCCAGTATTAAGTGGGAGAGGCTCCCAGATAGTGTTTTGTTGAAAATAATCTCATTTCTCTTTTGGGACGAGGAGCGGTAAGATTAGGTGAAAATAGGCGTCTGTATTTGCAATCCAGTTTTATTATCTTCGCCTTTTTTCACTTGGAGTTTGTAAATGCAACTCGGGGCCATACAGCGGATTGTGTGTTTATTACTAATTGGCCGACACCACGTCCGCCGTGTTTGACTGTTAAATGGACATTTCTTTCCTGTACGGTGTCTTCATGTCGTTGACTTCGTTTGCTTAAACAAATGTATGTAAGAGGGAAGTTAATAGCATTGTGGCAGCAACGTGTAAGACACAACATAGGACGAGTTTGGAAAAGGCATATTAACAAAGAATGCACTGAAAAGCAATTGCTGCTAATAACGATAACACAATCAAAGAATTAGCATGGTGACAGGAGCGGTTGTTTGCGATGAAGATTGCCATTGATATATATTTTGAAGGAGGCTTGATAAATGTAAATAGGAGAACAGATAGTATTAAAGGTGATAAAAAAGATGGAAAATGCAAAGTCAAAATGGCCGACAAGAGACAAGTGAGAAAGAACGCGAGTGACAGCGAGTTGAAAATACTAATAATTATATAATAAGTAAGAGGATAAGTGAAAACCAACTACTACCACGGATGGTGGACGCAACGTCCACTATCCGTGGTAGTAGTTGGAGGAGGTGGAATTGATATTTAACGTATTAGGGAGTGACAGACAGACCGACCGAAAAGTGTCTTATAGGCGCATCTAAAGAAGAAAAGGTAAGCGCTCTCAATTATGGATAAAATAATGTAGAAGATATGGAAAAGTAGAGAAAGTGAGTGGATGTCGACAGGAAAAAAGACAATTGAATAAATATTTAAATCATTGGGCTATGCACATTTCTGAAAAGATAGAAAGGAAAGAAGAAAGACGGAGAAAAGGAAAAGCAATGTGGAGAACAGAAAGGAACAAGGAAAAACTAAGGAAAATAAAGAAGAAGAAACTGGTGATTTATGTATTATTTATTTGGAATCTGACTAAGAAAATGGACGTCATTTTTGAAGCTATACAGAAAACTATAGTTTGTTAACGCGTGTATTCGAATTCTGATTATTTGTTTATTTATACATTATTTATTTGGAGTCGATTGCGACTGACAATCAAAGAAAACGGACGTCATTTTTAAGTTTTTAAATCTTTAAAGGCTAATTATGATGATGATGATGATGATGATGATGATGATGATGATGATGATGATGATGATGAATGTTGGTTAGCAAACTGATGTAATAAGCCTGCTTTTATTTGTGAGCAACTGTGCATCCGTTATCAAGATGTGTCCTAAGGTATCAGAAAAGCTTAAGAGAGCTCGTAAGGGTGTTACTAGCAGACATAGAAGATTATTCTGGGCGGGGGAACGCTTAAAGAATTCATATATAAATCAATGGTGATTGCTTCTTTGCTTTACGCCATTTCGGCTTACGGTTTATTTATCAGTTGCTAGTCTGAAGACAATGATCTATGTATGAACGGAAACTAGAGCTGGTGTCGCAAGGGTTGTTTCTGAGTTCAATCCCAATGGATGCATCTTGATCGCTGCTTTGTGATAAACTAAACCACACTGTCTATGGGTATTTATTTATCGTCAGAACCATCTGCATCTGATGACTTCATATTATTTCATCGGTAAACATTTTCGCCACTGTACAGCAGTGCCATAGACTGAAAAACAATGAGACAAACACTCGCGTAAAATTTTCCTATCTTGTAAACATATTCTTCTCGTTCAAAACAAAGAAAGAAAAATTGTTTTTGGCTTTCTATCTGAATTTTCATAACTTTGATGTGACTTTGTTTGGGTTCATCTCTCATTTCCTTGTTGTTTTTTTCTCATGTTTTTTGGTGGAGGTCTTCACTTTTGTAAGTTTTCAATTTACTTCTTGTTTAAAAAAAAATATATTAATAATAAAATGGTGGCTTCTATATCAAAGTCGCTTTTTTTGTTCAAAGTCAAGCTCGCAATGACAACATCTGCTCGTCTAGACATTAACACAACAGAGCCAAGAAAAAATGTATAAAAAGAAAGAAGGCGTCCACCGGCAGCCCCAGGAATCAGCAGTCACACTTATGAATTTTACAGACGCCAATAAACGTAAATACAGGTTTACGCCGCTTTCCAAAAGTACGACGTTCTTCCTAAATGGCGTAAGGTGAATAAGATATTAGAATGATTTTTATAAGAGAAAGAATTGTGCGTTCCAAGACCAAAAATAATGATGCTGGTATTTTGGACTGAGTCGTGGGAGGTGGTGGGAGTTACAGAAGTCGGGGGTGCGCGCTGCGAGAGAGAAGAGGGTGCGCGCTGCCTCTAAAACGGCTTTCTGCAAAACAAACGTTAAATTCTGTTTTCACTGTTCGCCCTTTTTGCGTAGAAGCGACAAAGTGGCCGCAAGCAAACTTTCGAAAAGTGGGGTATAGTCGTTTTCAAATGAAAGCAACAATTATATACAGGTTTGCCACGCTATCCGATGTTAGAGTGTTCCTATAAAAAACTTTCCTCAGCCGGAATGGCGTAAAGCGAAGAAACAATTACCATTTATTTATACGGGAAAATCTGTGAGCATCCCTAGACCAAAAATATTGATGATGGTATATTAGGCTGAGTCGTCAAAGGTTGGTGTAATGGACGATACCGGAGACTGGGGTTTACTAGAGAGGGGATGATGGTACACGATGCCTCTATAACGGCTCGCTGGAAAACAAACACTTCATGCCTTTTTCGTAAAAGCAGAAACGTGGCATAAAGTGACTTTTATCAAATTTGAGGATACTCCTTTACGAAAATTCGGTTTATGTCGCTCGACTTGCCATAGCTTTGAACTGTGTCTGTGACCATCTGTGCTTTATTTTGTTTATCTGTTAGAAAGATCGGTCCTAAGCTATCAAACAATCCTAGGAGAGCACGTAAGGGTGTTACATTTAGCGTAAAACTAGAAGAGAGGAAGTTGTTTGGGCGGTTTGGGAACGCTGAAAAACTTCGATATACATTAATGTCAACTGCTTCTTCGCTTTACGGTATTTCGCCTACGGAAAGGTTTCATAGGAACGTTCTTTTTTTAGATAGCGGCGGAAAGCTGTAATTTGGTTATACACATCGAATAACAACTTGCTTCCTTCATTTCAAGAATGTATGGAACACAGGGGACAGGAGGTCTTTGCAATCCGTGATAACACGAATAGGATATATTAAGTAAATGCATTAAATTTTCATTCGCTCTAATCTCTTGACATATGCATAAAGAATAACAAACAAATGCATAAAAGCCTCCATTTACACTAATAATTATCTACAGCAAGGGATTAGAGAAAAATACGAAAGAATAACCAAGCTTTTACTTCAGCGTCGACTGCATTCGGTCCCATTGACGTAAGGCAACTTTTCGAATTTATTTATCGCTTCCCACTGATGTCACCGCTACTCCACCATTCCCCCACTACAGTTTTTATCTGCACTCAATTTGTATATTGGCTATCAGGAAACAAGGAATTATCAGTGGGCAGGAATTAATGCATAGAATAGGCGTATAATATAATAATGCAAATGCATTGTTAAATATTTTAGAGTATGAATATATTGTTTTATTATAAGAATGCATTGCAAATTAGAAAAAAGAGATTAGGAAATAATGCAAAAGTTAACAATACGTTTAATTATATAGTTTATGATTTTACTATAGAAATGTATAATGTATAAAGTCAGGAAAAAAAGATTATCAATGGTCAGAACTTAATGCTGGTGTTACTGACAAAATATATACATTGAACCAACGCTGAAAGGTTTTGTAATAGTGTTCACTCTAAATGCATTGTTAACATTATAAGAAGCTTGAGAAGCAGTCTGTCCTAATTTGAAATATTACTTAAAAAGTAGTCCAAATTCTTGATAGACACCTTTACTGTTAAAGGCTGAAAATTTGTTTAAATAACGAATTGTATCTCTATTTTCATTGAATCTGAGAAAATACAATTACATTAGTAAATCTTACACTTTTAACATTATTTAGCATGATCCTCTGTCATGTAAAAGAAAACGACATTTTTAAGTGAAACAACCTAATAAAATATATAATGTTTAGGGCATGAGGATATCAACAACACGTATTAACATAGCAAATAGGAGAAACACTGAGTAAAAGAGATTTGGATATGTTTTTTAAGAGCTTAAAAATGAAATTAAGGGTGTCTGGATGTTTTTGTCTCTTGCAGAATTCGTAGAAGGATATCGAGTGTTTAAGCATTGGAAATGTTGTCTGCTAGTTAATACATCTTGTAAAAATGGAGAATAGTGTACCAAAAAAGGAAAATAAAAATAAATTGTCAACGGAATGTTTTCCTGGGTTTGTTTTTCTCCTTATAAATTAGTACAAAACAGCTCAAGGTAGTGGGTCACAGACACAGACTAAATATAACTTGAAATTTGATTTGCCTCGTGTTCCAAACCATTTGGGCAAAATATTGACAAGGAAAGATACTGTTGAAAAAACAGGATAAACACGAAATCTGAAGAAGAAGAAGAAGAAGAAGAAGAAGAAGAAGA
>VCCN01001005.1:866265-876347 GCA_006491835.1 Architeuthis dux | reverse complement strand
TGGCTGCTTTAAACTTAAGAAAATACCGACGATTGTTTGAAAGGTTTAGAAAACGTGACTTCAGCTCAAGAGATGCGCCATGAACAGATCGTGTTGTTGGGTTCAACAATTGCACGCTTTGTCTGTAGTCGATAGAAATTGTGTTGTTACGGTTGAATAATTAGCTTTGAAACTGAATGCAAGCCAGTCAAGATCCCGACGGCCGAGTCCAGCATGGCATCCACACGACCTTCTTCAATCATCAAATTAGGACAAGTATGTCTTATTATCGATATTCAGTTCACTATAATTATCTGATTGTTTAGGGCTTATATTGTACCGAGAAGAAAATGACATCGTTGTCATTTTTACGATTGGGGAATAAAATAAAAAATGACGGAAAGTTCTCTGATGGATATCAATGGCACCGGTTATTAAGACCAGAACCATTACTGATCCACGTTTGACTCCTTTCGGTCGAATTTTGTGGTCACTTGACAGCCCGTTTAGGAGTTTACGCAGGTACATTTCTAAGCGTTTGAATATATTCTCGAATATATTGTCTAAAGAAAGCGCAGGTCGGCGTTATCTGCGAGCCCGTGAGCCGCATCGATGAAACGCGAATACTTCATTTACCGAAAAGCTCATAAAATAAACGCACCAAGAAACAATGGCCAAAAAATAAATAAAACATATGAATAAATAAAATGATATCTCTCTCTTTGGTTAATAATGGACATGGCTGTTTGCTGCCCACCGAAGAATTACCAAGGAGAGATTTGAAAGAAGAGAAAAAGAATAGCACGCGAGAATGTGACTCTTTATTTACGAGAACTCGTAGTGAGATTCTCGCATTTGTCAAAGGTCCTGCGTCAAACTGTCTAGGACAAAGAACAAAAGCCCCATTTCGCCCATTTAAGGATGTTTCTTTCCTGATAACTGCTCGCTTGCTTTTGTAATTTGCTTTCTGCTTTTGATTTTCAACATAAATCCTTCTCTCTCTCTCTCTCTCTCTCTCTCTCTCTCTCTCTCTCTCTCTCTCTCTCTCTCTCTCTCTCTCGATATCTAACTCTGTTAATAATCTGCGATATTTTGCATTCTTTCATGTTGGTAAATAATGGAGTGCGCTTAACTTACTGCCATTATTCACCAAAGTATGCAGTCACGTGTACCGCATACCATCGTGTATAAGTCGAGGTTATGTGATCAGAGTCGGTGCATATACAGTGGAAATAATTTCGTGAAGTTGAAATTCGTGCACAATGGAAAGGTTTTGTAGCAAATCTTAGATTTAGACGAGAAATGAATTCACCAGTTTATACTCGGGTATAAAGTCGAGGTTTTAAGATCAAATGTTAACTCAAGATATCGGGGTCGACCTATATAGAAGGGATACTAGTTTAATTATGTTAAAATACACGCATGATGGGAAGCGCCAAGAGCGACTCTTAGGCTCAAACAGGGATAATATTCACGATGTATTACCAATAAACGATGTAGCCAAAACATTAAGTTGCAATTAGTAATGAAAAACTGTGCTATCTCTTCAGCAGATGACAGTCAAGCTACGGTTAACCTAGCACACACCGTTTTCTCAGTAGTCTATGTAGAGGTTCTCAGCATAGGGTAGCTAGCTTGTCATATTATATGGTATGCTGGTAGTTATAGATATAGGGAAAATAAATCAAGCATTCGAAATTTCCACTTTTGATAACATAATTAGGATCAAGTTGATATTAGTTCTTACATCGCAACACCTGTATCTGTTGAGTGTTGGCACTATTGCAACGGCACACCTTTTGACTAACCATAACTGACGCAAAGTAGGAAAAAGCATGATGCTTTTTTAACCTAATTTGTTAAAGGATTAGGATAGAAACCTGGGTATGGGCAGGCCATGATGCAAAACTGTCACATAACCGCTGGACATCACGACTCACAGCCTGGATCCCCAGAGATCATATGCGAAATTGTGGGTGGCAAAAAATAAGATAGCGTGACGATTTAGACATGTTCAGAAGATACTGACGCCGCGACGCCCACGATCGAGAGATCTGGCGGATCTTGGGGAAGGTCTATATCCAATGACATACGTTCAAATACTGATGATGATGATGACTAATTCCACAAATATCTGTCCGTCCGTCTGTGTTAGCATAACGCACATATGGCTAGAGCTATGGCCACCATTATTTTTCTGTATTTTAGTATGTGAGAAATGAAAAAGACTTTGAAAGTCAGGCGCATGTAAATTGGATTCAGAAATACAAAAGGTCTGGCGTATCAGTATTACTATAAGCGCAACCGGTTAGTGCGTTCGAATCCACCCGGGGGCGACATGCTTTTTAAAACAATAGTATGACAAATAGTTCACGATACTCTTACATATATTGATTAATTTACAAAGCCCGGAGGGGTTAGGAAATAACAAAGGCTGGTTGCTAACATACACACAGAATTCAATTGTCGACCCTTCGGTTGCAATCAGACGTTATCACAGAAGGAGTTTGAAATCTTGAAATGCAAGAATCAGCAGATAAATCAATATGTGTAATTCAAATAATAAGCTATGTTTTACCTAACTATAAATGAGTTCAAAATATTTAAAAGAAAACACAACAGGACCAGTAAGAAGAATGCGTACCTGCACAACGTGTTTAATCTCATGCCACTGCCTTAATACTTTTATTTGTTTTTCGCTAAAGTCTTTATAATTATATAAACACATTGTGTAGGTACGCATTTTTGTTGATGGTACTATAAATGAATGATTAGTTGGTCAAATACCTACGGCCGTACACTGCACCTGGACTACTTTAACCTACTGTACAGCGAATGTTCAAAAACACAATTAAGATATACAAATATAGGTTTGTGAGTCGAGCCTTTACAACTAATGTCGGGATCAAATAATTTGAGACTAATGGAAGCGGCTGGGTGTTACTCTCCAGAAAGGATGAATATTTGCGTATTAATACCAGTAAATATAAAGAGAAAAGTCAGGTGGTACTACCCAAATGTTAGGGGAATTTGAACCACACGTGCAAACCAAATGAGGTACGGTCTTTTGTTGCTAACGTTTGTGAGCAGTACTCTTTGTGAGACAGTGTGCAAACAACAGGTAAGTAACTGCCTGGCAGGAGACAGTAGACATTAGGTAACTGCTTTTTTTAAATGATCATATTTCCCGATTTCTAGTCTGGAACATCGTATGTAGCAATTATTGTAGTAGTGAAAAGCAGGGCTGTAATTTGAGCAGATGGAAGTTATTAATTTATAATAGGCTAACAGCATAAACAACGTTTTTGCAGTCTATGCAGAGGCTAGCCTATAATGTTCGTGATTCGAGTTGTCAAATAACAGTCTTTATTCGATTCTAGGGTGAATAATCCAGAATACTTTGACCCCATTATAATCGGCATGAAACTCATATTTACACCGGGAGGAAATGTCATGTAATGACATTGATCTTACCTGATCTTACCCACACAGAACCAACCACTTACAATCATCAGCCAAACGTTCATCTACTGTTTGTAACAGTTTGTATAATGCTTGGGCATTTTGATTTGAGTGGGTGGCTTTGTTTATGTACAAACACCTAATAAACGTTTGGAGACAAGCCTTAAGCAACTGTTCACCCACTGTCTGCTACTGTTTGTATAACAGGTGGCTGTTTGCAACTGTTTGTGGAAAATTTGAAAACAACCAGTACGCGTCCTCACTCAATGTTTGAACGTTACATGAACGTTCAAAGAATATGCCTGTTCTGGGTGCGAATTAGCTTAAACTAGGGAAATATATGGTGCAAAATATGTTTTTCGGAATCACTTCATATACTCGTCTCTACGAACACTTTCGCTCAAATTTGTGCGTCGACCTAGACAGTAGTTTTGTTCGACTGAAATCTATGGATAGCTGGAAGAGTTAGAAGCAAATGTTAGCTTCAGATATTAAATGTATTCGTCAGTTGTAAAAAATACATTTTGACATTAATATTCTATCTGGCATGACTTGATAAACAGTTGGAATAATATGATAATTTCGCTAAAGTTTGCTGCGTCTTAATTTAAAGAAGCATAATTATTCTGGCTCCTGTCAAGGTTGAAAATGGGTGTAGCAACTCTTTGCAGTTATTACTGATGGGTTGGTAGCTATGGGAGAGTGGTTTTACCAGGTGCTCATTTACCCACTCTATTATCCGTCATAATCCATGGCATGTCAGAGGCAAGACATTCTTATCAAGATATCTGGTAATGGGACTGAACGCAAGGGTGTGGAATCATACCTTACCCAAGGGTACTAGTGCTAAATGAACACAAGCAGCCCAAGACGAAGTTCGAACTCGATTTGCCATGCCGAAATCCGTTTCTCTTTATCCCACCTCCTGGCGTAATTGTATATGGTAAATATTTTGTCTTCGTTTATAGGACAACCGAATATTTTTAGAGAGTGTTTCCTGCAATGTGTTTCATATGCGTACCGGAGCCAGGTTTTCAAGAGGCCAAGTGCTGTATGGGTACAGTCAATATTTATGAGTAATTTCATCTGTTTCCGGTCATCACTGTCACTGTAGAAAGTCAACAACTTATCTCATTCATATACATCGTAATCTTCAGTAAGACGCCGCACAAATACACAACAATCAAGCGTGTGCAGGAACTCTACGGTCTGAGATATGGATAATGATAGACACCTCATCTACTGCTTCTCGGTAATACCCATATGGGTATTTAAGGATTCTCTCCACCTTTTTATGATCCTAACAAGCAGGAGAGCATAACACATTGGAAATATCATCCAGCAACACAGGCAGGTCTGACTGGTAGGAGAACTGAGACACAACTAACTCAACAGCTCGTCGAGCTCAAGTATTGGCACCAAACCCGAAATTTGGTGTACAGACAACGGCTACTTAAAGACTTTGTTTTTTTTTTAGATTTTCAGTTGATAGAATTTCGGATAAAAGGTTGTGTACCTATATTATGGTTCCTATGGTGGGACAGTGATTAGTACGTTAGTCTCCATAAACAAGCGCTAGTGTGTATGGTTTGATTCTTTATGGCTCTCTAACTATTGTGACCTTGTAGACAGATTAGGCTAAGGTTTGTAAATATCTACTAAGGGCACCTGTCGCAGAGTGTTAGTAAATCGGTGCTGCAGACAGTTGCTAGTGTAGTGAGTTTGATTTCCAATGGGTGCCATAAAACAGTGGCCTTGTGCGGGACTTGTGTACAACCCATTGTTTTTGGCGGATAGAGAGATGAATAAAATAGTGAAAATTAATAATGAAAATGCATTAAGAACTGGTCACGATGTCCCCCATGCAAGTCGAGCTCTCACGGTAAGAGATGCAAGTTCGAATCTCGTTGGTGATAGCTATTTCTTTATGCCGATTAACGCTGCTTACTCCAACAACCTACAACGTTGAGATACTTAAGGAAGTGGGGTATAGATGAAGACGATCAATAAAAATAATACTTTTATTACTTTTTTTATTTATTTTTATTAGATGAAGTATTATGCATCAGTATTTTAATTCTTAATGTTATCCTTCATTTTAATTTATTAGTTGCTTTCTATTGCAACTTTTGCTCAGACCGAATTGGTCTGAGCAAAAGTTGCAATCAAAAGCAACTAATAAATTAAGATGGAGGTACAAAGTAGTCATAAAATTAAAAATTAAAATAGTGACCTTTATTACTTGTCTTAATTCCTGGTATCAACCAATATCCTTATATCTTCATATATATTATTCAACAGATGAATTCTGATATATTTATGTTTCTTCTTGGAGTTCTTTTCTAAATCGAAATTTTGAATTTTGTGATTTAAGTACCAGATAAACTTATCATACTGCGTCGGCTTATTGCGTTGTGCTAAGATACAACACATCAATGGAGGAAACTAGTCAAAGTAATAATGGGCGTATATGTTCTCAGAATCTGTAAAACAGCTTCAAAGTTAATATTGAAACTTTTGAAAGATGTTCTTTGAAAAGAAAGCTGATGAAAAAAAAAACACATGGATAAATATCATTTAAAAGATCAATATGTGACAAAAAGAACATAAAAAAGATGGCGTAGAAAAGAAAACAAAATGGGCGTCTGTTTTATTGGATCGTTTGACTTCGTTTCTCTTCCCTGTCGATACGCTGGTAAACTTCTACTCTCGTCACATTGTTTATTCAAAACTAATTGCTTGACTCTCGCTACGTTTTCCAGGCAAAATCTTTTTTTCTTACCTACACTTACCAATTCAGCAAATGACATTTTACCCAAATGAGATTTACCAAGCGATGAAGATATTAAATCCAGCCATCATGGCGACCAGCTGAAGGCAGCGTGACGAGAAAGATCATGGCTGAGTTTAATTTTTTTCAGACAATAATTGCGCCCTTTTTAACAAGATTTCTTTTGAGAAAATAATTATCATTTTCTACGCGTGATAAATATTTCCTCCCGCTTCCGTTGATATCTTTCCTTACTCCAGTTTCCCAAACCTTTGCTTTCTCTTTATTAACTTTTTTCTGGTTTTTCTTTTTCCAACATTTATCCAGACGTTGCTTCACTGTTTATCGTGCTCTTGTTGGAAACCATCAACCAGAATTGTCACCAAATCTGTCAACATAGGTTTCTTCAGTTTTCAAGTGTGTCCGGCTGACCATGTATGTATCACACGTACAGGTCCTACCAATGTAACTAGAGAGCTGAAGGTTTACACATTAACTCATTATTATGTCTAGATGAAACGTTCGTTGTTTTACCGGCCCCCCCATAGGATTTTATTTATATTTTATTTACTTATAATCTATTTCTTTCTCTCTCTACTTTCGCATCTAACTTTCAAAATTCTAGCCATGCTTACCTTCCGATTGCTAGGCGGCTCTCTTACCAATTGAGCCAAACTGGCAAGTTTTACACATTTACGAATTTATTTATGGAGTTTGACCCTGTAGCAGCCTGGTTTGTCTTTCGTTTCACTTCCATTTTCTAGACTTTACCTAGCAACATTCATATCCTCTTAATCTGAAATCGGTGTTTACTAAGCTGAGGTTAGTATGGCACAAAGATAAATAGGGGAATGGGGGTACACAACAGTGCTAGGCAATCTTTTCCAAGTGAGCAGAGCCTACTAGTTTTGAAAATCTAGCATTCAAATTCGACGCCTTTTACTGGGCTTGAACTCTGACCTCAGCTCTGGCACCCATAGTAAATGTGTAACAATACTTAGCACAAGACAGGCCACCTTCTTGCGATATCGATATTCACTAAGCTTGGCCAAGTGGTAGGTAGGGATGAAGAAGATTATGTTACACCTAATCTCCAAATAAGGGAGAGCATGCTTGCCTTAAAAATCAGCATTCAGAATCCTCGCTTTTAATTTGAATTGGACACCAATCTCAGCACTGGCACCCGTGGGCAATGCATAATTTCAGCCAAGTGGCAGGCCACCTCTTATTTTCAGGTTGTCTTCTTCGAACAGCACCCCGCTCCTTAGTTCTCATTTAAGCTAAACCTTTCCCGATATAACTCAATTAAACTCTATGCATGTTGGTGCCACTATATATTATTGCAGTCAAATCCAAATGTCTGGCTTCAGACATGCGAGAGAAAGCGATTTATGTCCTATATAATTATCTGTAATTTAAAATCTATCTGTCAACATCTGGACTATGATTTTACAGAAATAACAAAGGTCTCAGCTTCATCTTTTGAAACCATCCAAGTCTAAAACCCTCAAGTTCAACTTGTGGGCAACGCGTATTTCTGACAAATTCATTTAAGTTCATTCCCAGCACCTATTTAAGACCCGACCACGATTGAGCATTTATCACTTAACGGGTGGACATTGTGGTATCTATGAATCATTGGAATACAATGTAACTTGTTTGATGAGGTCGGATGTGCATTGTCTTAATGAGTGTCATAAGGTTTGAGAATGAGTAGGCGTCCTTGAGGAAAGTTATTTCTTTCTTTTGGTTACTTGAACCTTGACTATTACAGGGGTAACATTTTTTAATCATCATCCTTAATATATAAGGATATTGGTTGATACCAGATTCTTAAAATGTGAGATGAGCAGATGCTATATTTCCATATATTATTTAGACTAGTATATTTCGTGAGAGCTATTCGATCGATGAATTCGGAGATACGTCATTATTCTTACTTGCCTAAAGGCAGTCTTCGCCGGCCATTAAGCTTGATGCCAAGTCATTTCTTTTATATCGAATTACATACATACGATTTTTTATAAAAAAACACATCGTAAATGAAAAATCTATTTTTTTAAAATTGCTTATTTTGGTTTATTGAAGATGGAATAAGCAAATTTTCCACATATTATGATTGTTTCATTTTAAGATAGCTGTGAATGCAACTAAAATGCAAAACATGCTCCACGGTCGAGCAGAACGGTTGAGGTTCAGTGATCAAATCAAGACAATAATAAATGAAAAGACTACGCAGGAGATCATCATCATCATCATCCTTTTAACGTCCGTCGTTGGACATAGACCTTGCTCAAGATTCCCCAGATCTCTCTATCGTGGCCTTCGCGGCGCCAATAAATCCTGAACCTGTCAGAATATTCAAAGCAACCGTTGTAAATCATGTGCGCCAACTTGGTTATGTTAGTCACGTTGATACGCAAGGTAAACACCTACTGGTTCGTATTTCTGGCCTAGACTCGAATACCAACCTTTGTCAGCGATTGGAAACTGATGAGTCTTTCAGCAATGAGATGCGCCCTTTCAACCTATTTTACTTTCCTTTAATTGTAATTGTTTTCCGTAGGTCCACATCCCACTGAATAATTATAGCTATTACAGGTCACCATATGGTTGTTTGCTAAATAAATGTTAAAGTTAAAGGCCCCAAACACAACAAATGTTGCGTTGTACGCTCTTCTAAGACGGCTTCCTCGGTGATAGGTTGTAGTTTTGAAGGAAAGTGTCGTAACTAAAATAGGACCTGTATTGTGTGGTCGTGGTAAATCCAATCTTGATGAGACGAACAGAAAATACTGTGGGTATAGAAAAGACTCAGGGTATTGCGGCGTAAAAAAGGTCAGACGCGACGTTCAGGTAAAATGCAGAAGGAGACGAGAAAAACGGATTTTGGAAAATGTGCAATCTGCTTTCCGGTCTAAAACCGACGACTGTTATCTAACGTCTGTGGACGAAACTCTGTAGTTACGGTCAATTAATCACAGCCAAAACATCTTTGGTTGGGTGTAAAAACTTCTTAAAACTTTCTTTAAAACAATATCATGTGACCGAGGCCACCGCAGGATTCATTTGTTAGATTTAATTACTCCCATGTGCGATGACTGCTTTGAAGTCCGAAAGACATAAACATAATCAAATTTAAGAACTGCTGTCGTCTGTGTTTAGTTGACCAGATGCAAACTGACTGCCCCCAGCTCAATGAAGCTCCCTGATAAGGCACTGAAAACGTCTTTGCCAATTATTGAGACATATTATGTGCGTGTGTCACCGCCCCCCCCCCACCATATACATCCGCTCTGACCAACGACATGTGTATACGCACACGTACGTATATACTCACACAAACACGTACGTATAAAGACACATGTATATCGGTATACATTCTAAGAGAAACTGCTATTTAGTCAGCCTGCATTTTAGCGAGGTAAATTGCCCCTATTCCATAACGCTAACCGTTGCCCTGACTTTTCTCGAAAAACATAATAACAGTCGTGTTGCCCTAACGCCGTAATGTCCTCTTTGTTTTAGCAAACCAAAATACAGTGAGCTATTATTTAGTGTGTTGGGCACTAACACAAAATACATCAGCGTTTTAATTGTGAAGGAAGAATGCTTGTTCTAATGTCCATTCTTTGATTCGCTGTATTAGCAAAACTACGTTGAAAGCAGATTAACAGTTTGAAGAAGATTGATAGGCTCTCTGGCCACAGCTGGAAATGAGAGGAAGACACGACCACAAACGATTTGCTGGATGAGATTTTAATCCATCACGGATTAGATTTATTCTTGGTGTTTCCTCCAATCGCTACTCCTTCCCATGCACCTGATATGGAATGATCTGTTTGTCCCGCGTGGGCCTCGTCGGCCACCA
>VCCN01001005.1:796309-806569 GCA_006491835.1 Architeuthis dux | reverse complement strand
ATGCGATAACATTTCTTTTTTGTCTTCAGAATGACAACAGGGAGCAGAAAACGTCTGCATTGACACTGACCGCTGACAAAACACCAATGTCTTGCTAAGGAGATGCTCTTTCCGCCATATTACTTTCCTGGATATGGACAGCAGACAAATCTCATGAGATGTTTACGTCGCTTCATGAGTGCCATCAACGCCACAGGATTCGATGTTGTGTACATATAGATAATTGCAGCCATGCAGCTTTTAGCTTTATGTTCTTGAAGACTCACAATGAGAGTTGTGTCTCTTCATATCGCCGTATTAAAAATGGCTGATTGACAACAGCTTTTAGGCAAACAAAAAATGCAAGGGAGTTAAATGAATAAATATCCTGAATGTTCAAAAGATGAATAGCGAGGGACAGTCATGTCGAATCTTTTGTCTTAATCTTATAAAACGAAGGATTTCCAGCTCGTATATGACAATAAGAATGTTCTTTCGGGTTCGGCTCTCACAGGGGAACATATAGTTTGCGAGAAAGATTTTGATAGATTTATTTATTTTTCATGTTTCATAAAGATGCTGTCAGTGCTGTAGTTCTACTTAAATGTCTTATATGGCAGAAACATTTCCCTTGGATATATACTTAGTTGATTCATAACAAAAGCCTTCAACGACAAAGGTTCTCATAAAACAAGACGGAAAGTCATACCATAAATGTTTGTAAAAAAGTAAACACCGCGATATGAGATGTGTTAAAAAATGTCTTAGCTTCTTCTTAAAAAACGAGCGCAACCTTACGTCACAGTTTGATTTCGAGAATTGAGTTTTAAAAGAAGAACAAACAAATATTCTTTCATTACAAATACTAAACAGTTACGTTCGATATGTTGATATGTAAACTTGCCAGTCAGTCAGTGACGACTTTTGCTGCTAGAGAAGTGTAGCGCATCTAAAAAGACTCTAAGGACAATAGCACGTCAAACTGTGGCAGAATACACCTGAAGTCTTTATGATTGCGTTATTTCGCATATTATTTCTCTTGTGTTTGAAGAAATTATCACTTGCACGTATGCTAATATCCTGTAGAACAGTTACTCAAGGTAGCTATCTATATATAATATAACAATATTATGGTATATCCCCGACAAATTTGTTTCTCAAATATGCAAAAAATGCACTACAGATATGTCAGTTGTATTTAGAAGAAAAGCTAAATATAATTGAGTTTCCTAATCAGCAACTTCTTTATTTCCAAATGCCGCCACACACATAGTTTTTTTATTAAAATATTTTGATGATTGTAATTATCAAAATATTTTAATGAAAAAAACTTCAACGTCTAATATAAGAATTTACAAAAAATACGTTCTAGCAGTCTTGAATCTACTATACGCAACCCCTAATTATGGGCAGTGAAATCCTGGAGAAAAAAAAATATCTCATGTATAATACGCACTGAATTTAAAGAATGTGTAGCGGCCAAATTTAACCTTTGTTCAACTTGTTATCCGGTTCGTAACGACTGGAAATAAGATTTAATATGATTTACATTTCCGGACAGCAGTGAAGCAGACTAAAATGTGCTTAATAATAATATGAAAGAGTAATTCTTCAATTTCCGATCTAAAAGAATGGGGAAGGAATGGGGACTGGGGTCAAAAGTAATGGGATTTCTTCCTTTTTAGCTGTTAAAAGTAAGGGGAAACCTTTTTCCTTTAAGGGTTCACAATTAAGGGGGGACGTTCTTCCTTTTAGTGGGCCAAAAGCGATCGGATACGATTTTCTTTCTCTTTAGGGTGTTGAAAGTGAAAGTCACGTTCCCCTGAATCCATCGCATGCTTAATTCCTTGGACTTAACCTGCCCATCTCCTGTATGATGTGGGTGCGGAGACTTCAGTCCAGATAAGGGGAGCCGAAAGGCTGTTCCCAACAGTGGAAATGGTCCTTTCCCCTGCTGTCTCTGTCTCGGCTCTGAGCTACCCCAGGTATCCTGTGTATCTCTTCTTTTATCGGATTTAAACGCCCACGCTGATTTTCCAGCAAAACCCTGCACGTTTACTCAACATCCTGTTTTTGGAGTGGGGTCACTTCCACTTCTGCCCGGTAATAACCTCCAGTGACACTATATCATAACAACATGAACCCTAACCCCCCACTAAATTTTCAAAAAACAAAAATAAAGGTTTTTCTAGACATAATAATGTTGAGCCCTCTCGCTGCGTGATACATACATAACCAGCCAACCAGACCAACTTGAAAACTGAAGAAACCTCTGTTGACAGTTTTGCTGACAGTTGTGGTTGGAGATTTCTAACACATGTCTTATAAGTATAGTGCATATACAAATTTAATACAAAGCATTTCAATCAAATTATCCCCTTTTCATGTTTTGGAAACATCGATGTCAGGGCCTCGGATGCTATATTCGATGTCCTACCAATTTCTGTAATTTGTTTTCAAGTTCATAAGTGTGGAAAATCCTTATTCACAAAGGTATGTTGTTGCAAAATGCAGAAGCCTTTCTGTCACTTGCAAAATTGCAGTTAGTTAACTTTTGAAAGTAAAATAATAAATCACAAATTAATATATTTGAACTTAAATTAAAATTAATATTATTCTCTTAAATAAGACACTGCAGAGAAGTATCACGTGGCGATAGACACATTCAACGCACACATCACAGGGAACACGTACGTATGAAACAATATGTTTGAAAACTTGTGTGTCCTAGAGTATATTTTAGTCTTCATTATCCCCCATATTTTCATTTTGAGCGGATTTGGGATAATTGACCCCTGTTCCACGACCCCTGATCTATTGCTTTGGGTGTCAATCTGAATCTTTCTTTACATGTTTATTTTTCAATTGATATTTTCAAATACGGGTTATATTTTTAAAAAGAAATAATTGTTCAAATTCTAAAAAAACAAAAACTATACAAGTCTAAAATGGAATTATAAACTCTTAACTCTCAAAATAATGTGGAGGAAAATGTAAATTTAAATTTTAATCTTCGACGAGGAAGAAACCAAAATTGTTTCCGGATTCTAAGAATGGTTTTCAACTCAGACGCACAGCTAGTTTACAAAGATATTTTAGAACATTAATTATAAATCTCAGACTACAGTTATTTTCAATTCTTACGACTTTAAAAATACATAGTTACACTCATTCGAAGACATAACTGAAAAAGATGTAGGTATTTACTCAACTCAGTTTAGTCTGGCACAAGACCACAGTAGTGGGGCACTTGGCGAGGATCAAACTCACTGCATTAGCAAATTGGCTTGCAAACGAGCCTGTTAACTATTTGACTATGAGGGCGCTATATAGGTGCTATATATCAAATTTAGCTTAGTCTGGTGCAATCCCACAGAAGTTCCACATCCAGGGAAGATTAATATAGATTAGTATAGACCTACACGACGTGATTACTAGGCATCGGGCAATGCTAAACACAACAGACTGGTTTAAACACTGTTGCTGGGTTTAGGTTATTTATGTGTTCTGACATTGATATGTATCTATGTATCTGGATTTCGCTCAGCCCTAACCGTTCATAGTAGAAACTTGAAATGTTGCACACACACTCCTCTCAATGAGTAAAGAAAACGTTTTTTCGTTTTTCAACCCATCCCCCTAAAAGGGGTTTTAGTGGGGCTTCAATTTGCAATATAAGTTTATCCTAAATTGATCCCTTAGTTTACGCTTGTTTTTTTTTAAATTCAGACCTCAAACTGCGAGAGAAGTAACTTATTTATTAATCTTCACTTTTCCCAATCCAACACTGAATGCTGCTTATAGACAATGGTCACGTATCGGTTTTTATCGAGTGACTAACTATAGTAAAATGTAATTTAAAAAAATCACGAATTTATGGTCCAAACCAGGTTGGTAGCATTTTCATCAAGCTAACTTAATTTTACCACCGCCACTGCTTAATTTACGATGTAAAAAGCAGCATATATGGGTGGTGGTGATTTATAATTTCCCTTGCAATGTTATTCAATAATATTTGTTGTAGCAACAATACATTTTAACCCAGTCCCACCTCGTCTGCTCAGGTCTGATTTGGAGGCCCTATATTCGTAAGCCGACCAACTAATGCACTCTACAGCTCATCTCGTTATCAGCTAAGTACGTTCTGTGATTCCAGCTGTCGAAATCCCATTTAACAGATGCCTTGTAATTGAATCGACCTCGCTAAGAACCCTCAGAAAATCTACACATAAGGCCAACTATTCGAAAGAGAAAGTTAGGTCGATACAGTAAATTACTAAGTTTAGTTTGACTCAAGGCTACTGTAATGGGGGTGCCCAATCAGGATCGAGCTCACTACAAAAGTTAGTTTGCGAGACAGGCTTGCAAATTATCGCACCACGGTAAGCGCCCAGATATTTGCTAAGTTTAGTCTGGCACAAGACCCCAAGTGTGAAGAACCCATTGAGGATCAAATTTGCTACATAGTAGCAATGGTCTCTCTAACTAGCTCGGTGAATTATAATTTCCCTAGCTAATTGTTAGTCAAGCATATTTGATACAACAAAGACCAGTGCTTATATCTGGACAATGCAAGCTATGTCACCGAAACATGTGACATATCAGGAGTTGAAAAACAGCTCCAGCATTTCCATGCAGCAGTGTATGGGCACACTATGGAACAGGATCAAATTGATGGCAAATATCCACCTAATTTATCTATAGGAAGAAGATCATTCGTTTCAAGTAAGAGGACAAGTGTAAGTGGAATTCTACTGCAAACCTAACCTGGCAGTTGTATTTTGCTTAACCCTTTATGGGGCAAGTGACTATATATGATCACTTAAATTGCCAGCATGGAGTACCCACCTCACATGCAAATATTGAAGTCACAAAGACAACATAACCCGCACCAATGTGGTCTGCAAGCTCTGCAATGTACACGCATACCCATTATAATTGCCTGTTTTTGGCCCGTGCAATAAAACATTCAAATCAAAAGTTTTTTTTTTTGTCAATATCAATTTGTTGGTATCTATTCATTATATTGAATGTTATTCTTTAATTTTATGTTTTATTTAACTTTCTAATTTTAAATTTTTTTATATTTTCCATTTTTGCTCACTTTTTGGGCGAGGCACCATATATGATCACGTCATCCATAAACAAACATTTTTCTTCCTGATTTGCAATGCATTTCAATATTAAAATAATTTATAATTCATTTCTATTGTCAAATAATTAACAATGCATTTACATTATACACTTGATAACATTATTCTGTCTTCAACGCTTGCATTACTTACTGAATCCTCTCTATCAAATATGCAATGCTCACCATACATACGTAAGTCAATAGGTCCGTAGCCTAATAATAAAAAAAACATTAATTTTACACAACGCACATTTATTTTTCAACATAATCTCCTTCTTTGCCAATGCACCTAATTCAGTAGTGAATATAAATAACATAGATCGGAAATTATACAGTGAAACTTTTAACTGATAACTGTGTCAAGATTCGGAATTATTGATCTACGGATTGAGTGCCGAAGCATGCACCAGATGACACCATTACTAAAATAAGCAAGTATGCTTACTGGGGAGAGTGCTGTAGTATTGGGAAGATTTGCTGTCACTTGATCTGCATGGAAAAACCACCAGATACTGCTGGTGTGAAGACAATTAGCATCTTTGATACGATGATCACTTCTTGTGCTAAAATAACCCGTCCTTTCCACTCTATGAACTATGAAATAAAAATTAGTTAGAGATGGTTGCCAAAGTAATGCAACCTTCAGAAGCCTGACGATCAAAAAGATATTATGACATACGCGTCTTTTGGCGTCGATTCTAAAGCAGAAATCCGATGACTTGGAAGAATTGAAAAAGCAGCCAAAATACTGAGGTGAGTGCTGCAGTATGAGAGATATTTGCTGTCACTTGATCTCCATGTAAAAACCACCAGATACTGCTGTTGTGAAGATGATTAGCAGCTCTGACACGATAATCACTTCTTGTGCTAAAATAAAACGTCTTTTCCTCTCTGCGCTTAAATAATAAAATAAGAATTAGTTAGAAACGCTTGCCAACGTAATGCGAACATCAAAAGGCTGATGATCAAAAAGATCCTATGACGCGTGTTTTGGCAACGGTTCTACAGCAGAAATACGATGACACCAAGAGAACTGAAAATGTTATGTTGTTTCCAGCCAGTCTTTCCAATTTCCGTTCCCGTAGCTCCTCAATCATTTTGCATAGCTGATTTAATTTTGAGATGAGTCCATGTATCTCTATAAGACACTTTATCGGTCGGTCGGTCGTCCTCAATACGTTAATATCAATTTTCCCAGCCATATCATATTCGATTGATATGAAATTTGGTCCAAACCTTCGGATGAACTATATATATACTCATCTTCCTCTTCCTCACCCCCTCCCGCATCCTCCTCCTCCTCCTCCTCCTCCTCCTCCTACTACTACTACTACTACTACTACTACTACTACTACTACTACTACTACTACTACTACTACTAGATTGTTGACACATAGTTCAACTATTTTTTAACTTATATTTTTACACTAGCAGTAAGCAGGACCAGTGGAAGGAAATCGTTGGTAATAAAGGGAATTCTTAAAATAATTCCCTTTATTCCCAACGATTTCCTTCCAGCGGTCGATTTTTTCTTTCTATTTCTCTCATTTGCGCGTCACATTCTTCTCTCCTCTTCCGGGCTTTTAATCTCCAGTTCCCCATCATCACAGCTTACACAGTAAATCATTGGGTGACTCATTTCCAGTTGAAAACCACCCGAACCATGATTAATTCTTCACTAACATTTCTTTCATTTTAGTTTCAAACAATTCAGACCGTAAAGAATAATGTGTGTGATCTATATGATTACTCTTCATCATTGAATTAAGTGCATTGACAAAGAAAGAGGTTACGTTGAGAAATGGATATTTATCATGTAAAATGAATGCTTTCTTGGTCATTAGGATGTAACTTATTGATGAACTAACGTATACATATAATCACATTAAATAAATAAAATATATGTATAGTCATATTAACTCTAGTGCTATAGTCTTTAATTTGAAATTAGTTTTTCGTTTTGTATGTTAGTGGAAAGTAATGTCTGTCATCGATCCATAATATGCATACATGTTTCCCCAGCTATCCGAAAGTAGAATATTCCCATAATAACTTTTGTAGGCCACAATCGCGTAAAGCGAAGTAGCAATTACCATTACCATTAATGTATATGTGACAATTTTTTTAAGCATTCCTAGACCCCAAAAATAACCGTCTATGTCAGCCAGTTTTACGCTAAGTGTAACACCCTTACCGACTCTCTCGGGATTTTCTGATACCTTAGGACAGTGGTCACCAACCTGGGTTCGTACGAACCTAAAGGGTTCGCGAAACATTGGGGAGGAGGGTCGTGAAACAAAAGGGGTTTAGGAGGGGTCCGTCAGTAAGGTTTGACAGAGAAGCTTGATCAAAATTGTTAATATTATGTAAAACATTAATAACATATAAAACATTTCGGTTTTGACAAAACTTCATTTCGTGAACAATGTTGAACCATGTTTGCTCTCCGGAGATTGTTAGGTATTGTTTATATTAACTTTCAGTATTTATTTACAGCGCTTTCTTTTATGAAATAGTATAGTTTTTAATAAAGGAAAATGAAAAGATGTGTACGTATATATACGTTCTATTATCAAGTTTAACGATTCTTTCTAAGTGTCTCAGTAATATGTGGGGTTCGTATCGTGACAAAATGGTTGAAGACCACTGCCTTAGAACACATCTTGCTAACGGATGCATAAGACAGAGATAAAGCACAGATGCTCACAAACAGAATTCAAAACTATGACGGCTTTGAGGTCTTTCATAAAAGCGAAGTAACGTAAAGCGAGCTTTTCTAAAGAGGGGATACCTTCATGGGTGAGCACTCTTTTGATCAATGTGTTCATTTTACAAATGATTGTCCACAATAAATATCAAGCAACTTCAACACAAAGGAGGCTGGTTGTCGTTCTCGTTTTGAATTCATTGTATTGATATTTGTCAACTATTTTTTAACTCTTCATGTTGCGAGGATTTTCGTTCTCCATTATCGCAAAACGTTATGTTATTCACACATCATTCGCCTTGTGGTGTATTCATTTCAATTTCCTTTTAATCTTTTTGTATACGAGGGGGCTACCATTCCCACAATATGACTTAAATAAACACCACCACTTACTCGAACAATCTCCTGCACCCGGTGGCAAACTGTTTCTTAGCACGCGAAACAGTTTGGCTTGTCTAAAAACATACATATGCCTTTGGTGGAAATAATAAACAAATAAGCCCCAGACCAAGGATTTATCTATTCTTACTTTTGAAAAAGGGCATTAGGCCCCATTTATACCTTATGCTCTTTCAATTATCAACAGTTATTGTTTCATCCTCCCCGTCTCCAAAACACGGAATTGTAAAGTCCATTCTTGCTTCTGGTCTTCGCATCTTCTCTGCTATTTAGGATGCCATATTTACAGGTAAGGTTTATGCTGGAGGCCAGCAATACCATTTAGAATAATTGGATGACTCATAAAGCCCCCGCTTTAGGCTCGCTTATGTAACATCTGACAACTCCCAAACAACATTACAACAGTTTTACAGTAAATATTAGAATGGAAAAAGCTACCAACTCATACGAAAGATGTGCATTTTAGGGTACCAGATGCTTCGATATTGGAACGAGTATATTAAAAAATCATCTATGAAAATAGATTTACGTATACAATACAGTCAAATGTACTCGCTAGTTTGGTTTGAAGTTTGAAAGATCGACGTATACAATATGGTACAGTCAAATCTACTCGCTAGTTTGGTTTGAAGATTGAAAGGTCGACATATACAATATCACGTATACAATGTGATACAGTTAAATGTACTAGCTAGTTTGGTTTGAAGATTGAGAGATCGAACAAAGTGAATCGTGATAGATGACGGATTATTAGGTCTGTGCTATATAACGTAATTGAGTTCGAATTTCGGTTGTGGTTCTGTCTTCATTTAACCCTAATGCTTTAGTGAAATATATGAATTCTCTTCTCCCTGCACCCTGTTACATTGCCAGATATCTTTACAAAATGTTTCGTCATTGGCATTCGGATTCAGGGGCATCCATAGGTATATACCTCCATGGGGGATGCATTACACAATCCAAAGAAATAGAACTTGAAATGTAAAACGCTACGTACCTATCTTCAAGGCTTTGCTGTAACTTCCGACCTTCAAGAGATACAGTCTTTCAAGATACACCGTTGGAATGTCGATGGGATTCTCCTTCTAAAAATACCCATATGTATATACTTCCATGAGGAATAATGTCCACCATCTGAAGAAATAGGACTGCGTACTAGAGATGTTCTCGAAAAATGCTACATACCTATTTTCGGATTTTTGGGTTTAACTTCCGATGTACAAGAGATACATATTTACTAGATGTTTTCTCTAAAAATGCTTTGTTTTATGCAAATGGGGTAGTTCTTCCCAACCTTTTTCTTGGGAACATCTCTAAGGAACATCTTAAGGAACATTTTGGTACCCATCCGGTGCGTCCTGTTTGGCCTCCTGACTATTTTACCTAATATTATGACATGCCTGGGATGAACCCCCACCCCCTCGCCAAACGCACCCACAGATCCCTGTTTACCATCGCATTTCTGAATACACACATGTATACCTATTTGAAAATGCTAACCCTAATTTCTCTGGCCTTGGTTGGTACTTACCTCCACCAGACACCGGTCTATACTGTCAGCTTGCATTGTCGACCTGGTCGCTTCTGTATACCTTCGGCATTTCCACTTTTCGTGTGGTTTTTCACGATTTTGGCAACAGTGCTTCACTTCAGCCCTGTAACTATTTTCTGTAGCCGTTGTTCTGTTTGTGGAAATAAATAATACTTTCCAACAAATCGAAAGAGACTCTATCTGTTTAAACGTTTTAATTTGTGCTACTTCCTTCCTGAATTGTTTTTGGAATATGTCAGTGGTGTTTCTAAATTCGATTATGATTCAAAATTCTCCAAGAATTTAGTTTTTGGTGGTGTCCTTTATGTTTTGAATCCGTAGTTATTCATATCACTGTTATCTTCGGTTTTGTTGATGTAGCAGCGTGTCTTCCACCTTATTCTAGCTATGGGATCCTGTATTTGTTCTACTAGCTTTAGCATATATTGGTGTCTGGTGGAATTGGTGTATCCTTCAGTGAGTGATCTATTGTGAATTTATCCATGTTGT
>VCCN01001005.1:459243-473529 GCA_006491835.1 Architeuthis dux | reverse complement strand
ATAGAATATAATCGTATAAGAGAGTCTATAGTATCTATGGACTTATTATTTCATGCATCAGTAAATGCATGGGAATCTTTTCTCTTCGGAGTTATTGACAATGCAGTTAAAACACAAAGAACACTCGGTAGACTTCGGACATTTTATGGAGATATCTACTTGATTACTGCGTGTAATGTCTCCACCGAACACAAAAACCTATCTTGTTTCGTAAGTATTTTCTGGCATTTTTGTGTGTGGGATGGGTGAATATACATATATCGTTATCTTTTTATTACATTGATGCAAAATATTCCAGTAAATGTTTTGCAATCTGTTAAAGAAAATCTCAGCAGCATCTTTGAACTTTGCTCAGCGCTTTATTGCTTGTAAAATCAGTTATAGTACGTCGTTTACAAACCTAAAGAGACATTCAGAAGAATTCAACAGAACGTATGGAAAAGAACATTGGTCAACATTCCAACACTTGTCTTTCTTTTCTTTCCTGTCACATAAAAGGTCATTTCGAGGTGAGATAGTCGCTGGCGTTGAAAGATGGATTCATTACGAGACTCCAAATCGACCGATATATAGACATATGAAAAGAACACAGAGAATGAGTTAGAAATAGAGAGCGTGTGTGTGTGTGTGTGTGTGTGTGTGTGTGTGTTCACAATCTATCTATATAGAGAGATAGATAGAGAGAGGGAGAAATAATAAGGATTAGGATAGACTTCTTTGTAAGTAAACTACTTTTAGGAAATCACCGAGTGTCATAACACTTGTAAAATGACAAGAGATACTTTTGAGTTCCTAAAGACTAGAAATGACCATGAGCTCAATACAAAGGTAGATCGGATATTAGTGGGAATCAATTTTAACGGTTCATTACAAGCGGTACTGCTGGTTTCACATATATATTTTCATAATGAACATGTGTTATTTCCAATTGTTTGTATACATCTTTTTTTCTTCTGAATGGCTAGTTGATTTGTCTAATGGATGTCCATGCTTCATGTGGGCGTGTTCTAGGTATTTTGTTGTTATGCGATTGGCTGTTTGGTCCCTCCAATGGGCTTATATGTTTTATTTGGGGCGTGTATGTATGTTTTATCTGTGTTTGTCGGCTCGTTAATCTATCTGTTTTATGGTTCTGAAGTGGTTAATCTGGGTAATGTTTTTTTAAACATCTTATCTCTTTTATGGTTTTGCAGTGGTGATTATTCCAGGGGATTCACGTCCCTTAGTCTCCGGTCTCTCTAAACATAGTTACTTGGAACTTAGTAAAAGATACGAAAACATGTAACAGCTTAAATTCCATGTGCAACCTGTGCGAAGAAAAGCTGCAAATTTTAACATTTAAGGACAAGAATATTCTGCTTAATTCAAGATCGCAAATATGCATCAGATGTCGTCATCGAAAAAACCTATCACGGCAATATGCAAACACAGCATAATAGAAACATATCTATATAATACGCTAGAATAGGCTAATACGCGACTATTAGGGTAACAACATAACCATAAGCGAGTGACCAAACTAGAACAAAAGTAGAAAACCGTAGAATCAAAAGTAAATATAATTACATCAAATTACATAAATATAGACACCCTTAGACTTTGTAAGGAGGTACCTTTTTGACTTCGTTACCGCTATGGTGATATATAAACATGGAGGTCACATAGTTAAAAAGTACAAATGAAAAATAGAATAATAAAATAATAAAAACATAATAAAAACCAATTAGTAGCTAATAAGGTGCAAATGGGCGGAGAGTGACAAAATAAAATTAAAATTAATGTAAAAATAAAGATAGGGAATAAAATAACAATAGTAAAGACTTATACCAAAAATAATTAGACAAAATAAGGAACTAAACTACATGAATAATAAAATAAAAAATAAAAAATAGCAATAGTATCAGAACCAGACCCTAGATCAGTGGTTCCCAACGTTTCGGAGGCCACGCCCCACCTTAGCACTTCAGAAATATTGGTGCTCCCTTTGACATAAAAACAAATAAAGTTCGGGACAAAATATACTATAGAAGTGAAATACTATATATAAAAAGAACTTACATAAAAGCTTTATTAATTTAACTTTTTAAATTATTATAAATCATAAATAAGAATCAAGCTCACCTCAAGATAAGAGAACTCAAGTTAGTGCGATCTTTGACCTTGATGATTACTGCAAATAGTCTTTATTCTAGGCACCAATTTAGTCAGTTTCAATCTCAAGTCTCCTCGTTTTGTGATATCCAGTCAATTTCTTTTTTTCTGTAACAAGTCATTTACAGCACTAAAACCACATTCAGCTAAATATGAGGACGGGAATAGCAACAGTAGTTCTCTTGCAAAACTAGTTGAATTTGGGTATTTAGTTTCTGGCTCATCACAGAGCCATGCCATAGTTCCTTTTATTTTGAATAAAGTTTTAACAGACTCATCCTTTTGTATTTCTGAGAGTCCTTCTAGATACCGCATAGCCACAGCAGGTAAATCTACTAGGACTGCCACTGAGTCACCCAAGATGGAAAATGTCTTTTAAATCAGAATATCAGTCATTATTTTCAGATGATCCACAATGTCAAGTACAGTAGCATCAGTTACCTCACATTTTTTTAGTCAATGAAACTGGTCAAAATCTTTCGCAGAAAGATTCTTTTGACATAATTCTATAAATGTAATGAAGCCAAATATGTTAGCCTTTGCATCAACAAGAATCTTATTTGGTCCTTGCAGTTGCTTATTTAACATATTCAGTTTTTCAAAAACATCTGCTAAATAACACACAAATGCTTTCCCATCAACTGTTTCAGGCGTTTCATTTCAGGTTTTCAACTTAAGAAGTCACTAAGAATATCAAATAGTTCCATGAATCTTTTCAGGCAATTTCCCTTTGACAGCCACCTTACCTCAGTGTGAAGTAATAGTCTTACATGGTCTGCATTTTTATCTTCACACAATTGTTTGAAGAGACGCTCACATTTGGCATTAGCTTTGATAGTATTGATACATTTTATAACTGAATTCAGTATCTCATTTAGAACAAGTGAAAGTTTTTTGGAAACTAAATTCTCTCTGTGAATAACACAATGCACAACTGACATACGGCCTCACTGTCAAATAGTTCCACGAATCTTTTCAGGCAATTTCCTTAGAGTTGATTCAACCATTTGTATTGAGACTTTTCTTGATTTCAGCTTTTCGGCAAGTTGTGTTTCAACATCTTTACTCATCTCATCTATTCTGTTGATAACATTATTATTACTCAGTGGCATACCTTTGACGTCTTTGTTATCTTTTTCCAGAAATGTTTTAAGTAAAGTTGAAATTGCTGGTTTAATTAAATCCTCCCCATAGTATGATCTTTTCCTGATTTAGCTATGAGTAAAGAAATTTCATAACTAGCCTCAAGAGTACGATTGTTGGTGGTAGTTCGTGCAGAGAATAAATAATCTATTATTGATCTTTTTTCAAACTTCTCCTTTAGGTATTTAAAATAGTTCAAATCTGAATGTACATGAACACTATGTTTCGCCTTCACATGTGCTTCGAGACGACCTCGTTTCATTAATTCGTTGGCCAAGCATTGTTGATATAATAGACAAAAAGGTGACCGTTCATCATGAACATCAGGTATGAAACCGAATTTTAAATATTCTTCTGAATACTGACGAACTTTTATTTTCTTTGCACTACTCATGTTATGATATACTGTCACGGGAGGTCATTTCCGGGTCAACACTTGGGCGGAATTGGAAGTGACCCCGGTGACCTTAGTTAATATGCATATGCGTGGGTATCCAAAACAGGATGTTGAAACCGGAAATAACACACCGGCGTGGGCGTATGGAAGCCTATGAGAACGAGAGACACATGCCAGCAGATCAGAGCGACTCAGAAGCAGAGAGCTGAGACAAGCAAGCAGAGAGGCAGACCGCATAGGCATGACCGGAAGGCACGGGTCCGAGTTCTCTGTTGGGAACAGTCTCGTCATCTCTCTCCCACTCTTCACCACGACAATGAATCTTATGAAATACAAATATGTGTTGAGTCTTCTTTCTTTCCTGGACCCAACGAATTGTCCCCTGCCTATACAACACTCATTTTATGCCTGGAGTTAGTAACTGAAAAGAAATGAAAATTTTGGGAAAAATCCTAATAATTGTTGTAATAGTACCGATTAGAGGTGGTGGCGTATGTGTCTTAGTCTGATCGATAAACACACGGCTGGCTCCCCTTTGTTGCAGGTTGTGTGTGTGTGTGTGTGTGTGTGTGTGTGTGTGTGTGTGTGTGTGTGTGGTGTCAGCTAGCACGCACAGTGACTACCCCTTACCGCCCTATGTTGTGACGTCATACCAAAAATACCGGAATAAAACTATATCTAAATTTTTTTTAAGGGAAAACAGAACAATAATAAGAACAACATTATAAACTAATACAAATCAAGGCCTCCAAATTGGAAGAACAGACTTAACAATAGTTGGATGACAAACCATACAAGACAAAACAGAAATTGGTTTTGAAAGACCAATTGATAATAAAGTTTACAACCTGTTCGTTGGAACAAAAGTTCTCTTGGTGTGCAAATTTGATGGGCTACTTTAGTCACTGAACTTGCCTCTTTTTAAATGTTTTTCTTTTGTTGTTGTTGTTTTATCTCTCCTTTTTGGAGCAGAGGCCTTAATTTCAATGTGCCTTTAAAAAAACTAGACTGCCTCCCACATTCTTTCCATGTGCACCGGAGATCTTCTTTTTTTGTGTTTTTGTCCGCACAACCAACACCTCCCGTTTTTCACGGTAGAATTACACACCATTGACCTACCTTGTTTTTCTTCCTCCCTTTCGGTGTACAAAGGTTAGTGTACTATGGTCACTACAATGTCTTTCAAATTCTTCTTATCTTCCTTAGTCTGATTATATTTCTTCCAGACTTTTTTCTTTGGTGTGGCTGCGTTCAGTCTTTTCGAAGCTAAGAAGGGGACAAAAAAACAATTATGTTTCTTTTCCTTCACGCTATTCTTCCAGTTCGCTAATTTGTTTTGTTTTACTAGCCTGGAGAAAAAGACGTGTTTTCTTTCTTCCTTTCTTACTCCTTTTGCCTGGTATTATGCCATTACCGTAGTAGGGGGGACATGAAAAGATCCGCCGTAAAAGGTATTGCAGTGACGTACTGTGTGGTCCTCAAATTATATTGGAAAATCCAGTCGCTTTCCTCGTCTGGGAGTACCTTAATATAGGTTTTGTTCTTCGTCTTGTCAAAAACCACATCTGGTATTTTCCGGGCTTGTTGTTCTGTTCTTCCCGAGGTTAATTAGAGTTTAAATGTCTATTTTGGGGACTGGTCAACATGCTGAGTCAATGGTGACGTCACTGACTATCACCTTAATTTTGGGAGGGACAAAACTGGACGAATTACCTAAACAAACATATCAACTTAACTAATTAACCTTTCAGAAATCTAACTAGCTGATCTTAATCCCTATATATCGATATCAAGCACGACCTGATTCGCTAATTATCAGCTTATTTACTCACCCCCTCATTTAACTGATCTATAAAAGAGAATCAATATAATCATTACTTAAGGCTGTTACAATTGTATATGATTATGCATTTGTAGACCTTACAAACACTTACAGAAATAAAATAACAATACATAAAAACCACTGACAATACGTAAGAAGTTCAAAGAAACTTGCCGAATTGTTTCTACAGCATACAACAAATAGAGTTGCATCGTTTAGAAGGGGAAGACGCTATGCTTTAACACCATATGATCTATGTTTAACACGCCGAAAAGAAACAAAACCTACTGCTAATAGCGGCACGACTCTGCACGATCTTCTTACACGTTTAGAACGTGTTCCAGACTCGTATGGTTGAGAGTGAGTTTAAATTATACCCACCAATAGCGTCTATCTCCACTAATTGGTGCAACTGTGTGCGATGTATGCTGTAGAAACATTGTTTTGCTTTATTTCGTAAACCAAGACAAATTGTCATTGAAATTATTAAATACACTATTTTGCGATGGTAGGATTTCCTGCCCATTGATATTAACAAATTCAGATAAATTTGTTCTTAATACCTCTGATCTAGATAAAGGGCCTAAGCCTAAGCTAGATATAATATAAGATACAAATGTAAGACCGGAGACTAAGGGATGAATCCCCTGGAATAATCACCACTGCAAAACCATTAAAGAGATAAGATGATTAAAAAAACATTACCCAGATTAACCACTTCAGAACCCCCCCGGTTTAGAGGTAGAGCACTATTGTAGGGAATTAACTATTTACACATTCAGAGTATTTCGCATCGAGCACTTTCGTAAATAGATAAAAAAACATATAGGTTTATATGTGTTTAAAAATGACCTACATCCGCCGAGGTGACCTGGAGCGTTGGTAAGACGTCGGACTGCTGGCCCAGAGGTCCGGTTTCAATCCTAGCACGAGCTCTGCCCCTATCTGCGTCACTCCGGTGGCCCTGGGCAAGTCGCACTTCACATACACTGCTCTGGCTGGAGGTTTACTCTGCACATTGATCCCGCCGTCTATGGTACAAATGCTGTGGAGGGCCATCCCCAAGATCTTTGCTCGCGAAGCCAAGCCATTCATATATATATAACGAGCCGACAAACACAGATAAAACATACATACATACATGCCCAAAATAAAACATAGATACCCATTGGAGGGACGAAACAGCCAATCGCGTGACAACAAAATACAAAACACGCCCACATGAAGCATGGGTATCCATTAGACGATTCAACTAGCCTTTCAGAAAACAACAAACAAGATGTATAAAAACAATTGGAAATAACACTCAAATGTTCATTATGAAAATATATATGTGAAACCATCAGTACCGCTTGCAATGCACCATTAAAATTGATTGCCACAAATATATATATATATATATATATATCTTCTTCTTCTACGCCATCCAATCTTGAATCTATTGCTTTTGATACGGTTCCTAGTATCGCAATCTTTATTGGCACAACTCTAACCATTGTGTTCTACAGTTTTCTCAGTTCCCGGCCAAGGTCCTGGTATTTCTCAAGTGTTCCGTCACTTTTACTTTAACTCAGTGGTCCGCTGGCACAGCCACACTTATGATCAGGCAGTTTACGACTATCAGACCAGATCTTTTAGCTTGGATGTTGTGGTCGTTCTGAATCTCAAAGTCACAAAGTATTTTCTATGGCAGCCTTTGTTTGCACAATTCCCAGTGCAATAGTGTTCCTACTCTGTCGTGCCTGGTTTTGTCTTACTTTTGGTCCAAATGCTGTATTCACTTTTGTTGTTGTTTACTGTCCCATTTTTCTCTTGTTGCTGTTGGTGTAACACTACTACTACTACTACTACTACTACTACTACTACTACTACTACTACTACTACTACTACTAACCTTGTTGTTATCATTATTCACATCAGTGGTATCTTATGGCTTTCGGTGAAGATCTAGGGACAGCAAGTCTCAATAAATTGCCTATAATCTCCTCAAGTGAAACATAATATGAGATGTTTAAATCAGCTTCCTCATATTCTGTCGGTTTGAAAATTAATTTCAATTTAACAGAAAGGGGAAGCAAATCGATTTTTGAGAAAATTAATTCGGCAACAAAAAAGAAAGATCACTTAAACAAAGCAATTAAAAGAGTCCAGTTGAACTTGCGGTAATCTTGATCATAAATTGTGGCAAGACAATAATCGAAGTTGTAAATTTATGTAAATAAGGACCAATTTTATTTCTTGGAAAGTGTAAACAATGATTAGAGAAACGTTACAAAAACACAGACTATTTGTATCTTTTCTATCTCTCCGTCTGCCTCTCTTTCCCTCTCGTTCTGTGTCTCTCTCCGTCTCTTTCTTTCTTATGTTGTGCTTATTTTTGCGCTGCTAGCATAAGCTTTTTTTTACTGCTTTCATGATTTTTTCCAGTTCAAATAACAGCAGAGACGGAAATATCTCCGTGATTTGGCGAAAAAGAAAAGGCTTCGAATTGTTATCTCCCAAATTACTGATTCATTAATACGCTCTTCTTTCTACTTTGTTGTGTTTTATTGTGGGTCATGAAATACCGACCACAAAGAAGAATTAGACGGACAATGCCGTGCCTGTTGGAGCAGAACAAAATAAACATAGTAACTTCAAAAGTACATGTCCCAAAAGTGCACCGCCCTCCCCAAGAGTCCTATTGGACTCGTTTTTAATTCCTACTTCACATCCTAAAGAGCCATTGCGATACAACCAACTATAATGAAACACAAGTTCGAATAACTCGTCAAATGAGGTACGGTTTTCCTTTAATAGATTAATCTCGAGATAGGAGTCATCTACAATACGACAGAAAACACAAGTTCGAATAATTCGTCAAATGAGGTACGGTTTTCCTTTAATAGATTAATCTCGAGAGTAATCTACAATACTTTTGCTGTATACAGTAGACTACCGTTATTACGGCATCTTCGGTGATTTAAGAGTGCTGTTATAATGAATTTGCTGCTATAATGGGTTGATTTTATATGAAGTGTATTATTTATAAAAAGCCAAAAAGTACAGACAAAGATGACTTTTTGTTACATGTTCACAGTAATTTATTAATTTTATTTTTAAAATAATGAACTGAAATATTCATGTTCTATTATAGAGCCGTTAGAACGAGCGCTGTTACAACGTGAGTTTACTGTATTCGAAGACTATACCTTTTCCCGAGCAAGTTAAAAATACAGCCAGCAAATTAAAACAAATAGAGCGAGCAAATTAAAAAATAGACCGAACAAATTAAAAAATAGAGCGAGCAAACTAAAAAATAGAGCGAGCAAATTACAAAATAGAGCGAGCAAATTAAATAATAGAGCCAGCAAATTAAAAATTAGAGCGAGCAAATTGAAAAATAGAGCGAGTAATTAAAAATAGAGCGAACAAATTAAAAAATAGAGCGAGCAAATTAAAAAATAGAGCGAACAAATTAAAAATAGCGAGCAAATTAAAAAAAATAGAGCGCAAATTAAAAAAATAGAGCTAGCAAATTAAAAAATAGAGCTAGCAAATTAAAAAATAGAGCGAATAAATTAATAATAGAGCTGGCAAATTAAAAAATAGAGCGAGCAAACTAAAAACAACGGCAAAAAACTGAATTGATGAACATGAATAATCCAATAATTACTGATACCGCTTCAATCGCTGCAAATTATTAATTTTTGAGTTAAATTAGTTGAAACTTGTCTCTTAATAAAATTCTAGGGTCGTTTTCGTTAGTCTCCACCAAAAAGTACACCCCTCCCGCACAGACACACACACCAAAAAAAATAAATTGTACTTTTTTTCTCGCCGAAAAAGACCCAAAATGATTGGACTTTATCGTTAGTCCCCAACAAGAAATCCCAAACCCTACACCTAACTCTAACTCCTAAAGCGGGGAGGGGCTAACGAAATAAACTTAACAAATCAATTCTCATTGGTAATGATAATTTTGGTTTGGTGGGGAGTAACAAAAAGCCGTAAATTACTTTGCAGTATATTGCTAATCTTTCCTTATTTCAAACTTTTTGACAGCATTAGCCTCTTCTTCGGGTAATGCTGCAAAACTCTGACAACTTGACTGATCTGGAATCCAATTAAAAATATATCTTTTTAATTGGATTCCAGTTAGGAATAGGGTTTTCGTAACAATAAAGACCCAGGATCTGGGGTCTTTTTAAAATTATGGGCGTTATCTTGCTCGGGAAAAGGTATAGTTAACACCCGTGAAAAAATTCACAGATGTATTTGAATTTCTATCAGATTAATTTTTAGAAAAGAAAATACTGATTTCGTTTAAGTGAAAGAGTTTATTGTTTAAAATGTTGGGTAGGATATATTTTTATCAGCGAAACCATTATCTTTTTAGTGGAAGAGTCCATTGTTACGGACAGAGAAACAGAAGAAAAACACTGTTCATTATACAAGTAGATTGCAGCAAACCACTCAGTTGAAAAGAAATGAGAAGCTGTGGTGATTCCATCTATCAGTAAAAGTATTTACTGATCCAAAACGCACTGCAAAGCCTGTCTTTGTAGAGACTGATAAAATGTTATTCACCTTCGATTCAAATTAAAGAAAAACGTATATCTGATGGAGGAAATAAGAGGCTAGGGTGGTTCCATTTATCAGCAGGTGTAAAATGTAATGTGTATCCAGAGCCAGGTTAAAATATAATCATGTAGAGAAATATTTTGCCAGATTGGGGAAGGCTAGTCGTATCTGTTTCTATAAACAGCAATTCACGTAGCATAACACATATTTTAGAATAATGCTGTGACTAGTTTTCTTTTATCTACTTTTTTTATCGCAAGATTTTTTAACGGACTCATACGTATTTTGCTCTCACGCATACGGTCAGCGAGTTGAATCCACTTGACTCAATTTTCATTTGAAACAAACCAGAGTTTTATTCCGAGAAAATGGGTTATCTCGTCTTTTAGATATCCAGCTTTCAGGACATGAGAAATCAATACTCGACTCGAATTTAATATGCTTTGCAGACGCATAGTCTGGCAAAATCATATTCCTTGTCACACCTCATTTCCAACATTTGACGCTACCCAGTTCACCGACCGATATTTTTGACCAGCCACACACCCCCACTCACCTCTTACTATAAGAAACCCAGCAATTCTTTGGTCAGTCAGATTTGTCTCTTCGACAAATATAACGGTTCCAACTTTCGATTACGTACGCATTCATACACATTCCTACATACACACCACTCTCTTTTCTAACATCTTCAACAAACTACAGACACTTTTACTAAGTAGATTACAAACACTTTAAAATGCATTCCTTCCTTTTTCTTCTCATCAGCTAAGAACTACTTTTTGTTATTATGTTCATCGTTCTGTAATAAATATACTTATTATCATTGCAGCATATTTTGTATTTCTTTATTCACATTGCGTTTTGCAAACAGTATTCCTTGCACATGCATGTACATTTCATTTCCATTTACTACTGCAGGAACGGGCAGAGAAAGAAAGATCAATCTTATGCGCATCGTTAACATACCCTCTTTCTTTCTCTAGTCTCATCAGCACGATAGCTTTACTTACGAACAATTGCTGCTACTGCTCCTACGTACGGCCTCACTGTTAGAGAGATTACTACGCTACGTCCTTATCTTTGTTATTGTTTTCATCGTAACTTCTTATAGGTTCATCTTAATTAACATTTCCATTAACAGTTTCTTAGACGATCAGTCATTTGGGTGGTAAACTAAACTGCGAGAAAACGGCGCTATAAAAAGCAACAAAACGAAGAAAAACTCGGCAAAATGCAACTGTAAAAATACTTCATCTAAGAAGTATAGCAACTCGTTTTAGTCTATACCATGTTTTTGTTTTCTTTAAAATTCCCCGCCAAAATAGATTTCTAGCGGGGCTTCAATTTACAATGTAAATTTATGCCAAATTAGTCCCTTAGTCTGTATGCGGCTGCGTTCACGTTTGTATTTTTTTAAAATCGAAATCTTTAGTGATCACGGCCCAACAAAAGGCGATAGAAGTAATTTATTCATTGATCACCCCCTTTTAAAATGTTTTTAATTGATCACTCTCAACACGGCATTCTGCCAAAATACATTGATCACGTGACGTTTTCTATCGAGTGACTAAGGAGACCTGTTGTGTTTTTTTTAACTTGACTTGATAAAAAATTGATTCAATATCGTTCAGGCGAGTGCAGTAGTAAAAAGGTTCGATTAAGCTGCCAGATATTTGAAGACTGCAGCAATGAACTCTAGTGAACGATATAATAAGCTATGTTTTTGTCCATCAGTAAACCTAGGTATCGCTCCAGTGCGCAATGCAGTACGGATCCGTGGATTGTGGGTTAAAGAGCTACTTCTTTTCTATGAATTCTTTTGAATCAGGAGCGAGTAACTCAAGTGGACGAAATTTTATTGGATTTTCGGCGCACTCAGCCACCAAGCCGATCCTTTGTGTTTTAAGTGTGTGTGGGGGGGGGTCTTTTTAGCTACTGATGTGGTAAAGTTCAAAGGTCACTTTCTCCAGGCATGCGACTTAACGAAATTAACATAAACCCGTGGTTATTAGCGTTGAGCAATTGTACGCAACTGTGGCCGCAAAAGTAACTGCTTAAATGGGGCGATGTTATTATCCCTGTGTATTCAATGGAACAAAAAGAGATAGAGGAAGAAAACACGAAGAAGTTAACTTAAAGCTCCATGTAACTTGATCCTATATCTCGAGAGAAAATAACCTTTATCTTCCGAGGACATTCTGCATTTAAGTCTGTCCATCCTTTTTATTCCAGTATATCCATGCATATCTAACCTGGTATATCCATATCTATCTATCTATCTATCTATCTATCTGTCGATCTATCTGTTTAGCTAGCTAGCTAAGTTTGTTCTGCATTTAGGTTTTGCCATCATTTCTATTCAAGTCTATCCATGTATATCTAACCTGGTATATCCATACCTATCTATCTATCTATCTGTATGTCTGTCTGTTGATCTATCTGTTTAGCTAGCTAGCTCAGTCTTCTATGCATTTTTTATACTTGTTTTGTCCTGGGTAATAAGTGACAGCAATAGCCATTTTCAATACATTTTAGATATCAAAACACAGAAGAAGTGTTATCTTCTGGGTAATTATGTCTAAAAAGTATGGAAAGTGGCTAGTATTCCATTCAAACTTTGTTTGGTGATCAGAATATTGATATTTCGTAAGTTAACAATTTTGCCTCAGACAGCTTAAAGGAGATACTTGATGTTCATTGGTGACAACAACACCTTTCCGGGGGTCAACCAGTGGCTCCCACGTAACGTTGTCCATTCCCACATAGACTCTGGAAGGCTGTGGCCACTACTGCCGCTGGTGGTGCACCAATATGTCCCTGCTGTTCCCAAGGCAAATATAGCAGGGAAACTCGGTGAAACCGTCATAGAGACCCATCGGGAATGCCACCATTTTTAAGTATCCGATGACCCACTAGCCGTACTGATCATACTTTAAGGCCCCTTGCAAGGTCCTCACAGTATAGTATTGCAGGTGAAATGAGGTTCCCGGAATTTGTCTTGATCCCCGATAGGCATGCCAACATATGTAGTCCTTAGCAGTGTCAGTGTCTTCGTCGGACTACAGATAAAGAAGATCTCGGAGTGCAAGTAATTCCCCAAGAAGCTCACTAAGAAGGAGAAAGCAGCTTGTTACAGTAGTTCGGGCTTTCCAGGGCAATCACAAGACCGGAGCTGGTTGAGACTATGATAAAGAACAACGGTAAAATAGGTCCATATCCTTGACACTCATCTTGATAACTTCAAGGAGAACATTGGAGCATATTCGGAGGAGAAAAGGCGATTGCTTCCACCGGGATATGCTGGACTTTGAACGCCGCTACCAACGAATATAGAACCAGAATATGATTGGAGGTTATATTTCTGGTCGTCTGGTTCGTGAAAGTGAATTACAGTACAAATGTAAATCTCGAAAAACTACTCTCTTCTAAATCTGTTGTGATCACTTTTGTTTAGCATTAATGTATTTAGATTAATATGTTGTTGTTTGCTGAAAAAATACAATTAAAAAGAAAATGGAAATTTGCAAATTTACCCGTTGTACAATTGGAAATAGTTAACTGTAGTTGAAAGTTCTGTTTTTGAAACGATTTTTGACGGGTGATAAAAAGTGGATACTTTACAAAAACGTGTAATGAAAGATACCGTAGGGCAAGCAAAATATACTATTACACCAGCATCCAAAGAAAGTGATACTGTGCATCTGCCGGTATTGGATGGAAGTCCTCTAGTATTGTTGTATACCCCTTTATACCGTTCTGACGCCATGGGTTGTCTCGTTGTGGGTTGTTAGAAAACTTGAATAGAAAGGAAGGATGCCTCGAAAAACTTGCTTGTAAAAATATGAGACATATTTTTATTTCATAGCTTACATTTCGTCTGCCGGAGAATGAAGAGTGGGAGAGAGATAAGGGTGCCGAGAGACCGTTCCCAACAGGGGGACACGGCCTTGTGCCTTTCCAGCTCTAGGAGGTCTGCCTGTCTGTTCGGGTCTTTTCCCTCTGTGTTTTCTATTCGGGTCTGCGTTTTCTCCAGCTCTTAGCTTCCTTTATCAGGTTTGAACGCCCACGCTGGTGTCGTTTCCGGAACCTAACCAAAAAACTGGCCCTCAAACTAAGAACCATGAAACGTGCACAAGAAATGACCAAGCTTAACATCACATCGAGAGATCACAAGCCGGCACATTATATTAGAGGAAAAACAAGCGTC
>VCCN01001005.1:431344-444591 GCA_006491835.1 Architeuthis dux | reverse complement strand
TTTAAGAACATTATTATTTCATTGAATGGTATTCCTGTTGATATTACCCGGAATTGGTCGGTGCTAAATTGGAAATAGATGTGGTTTCTCTGAATAAAAAGAAGCCTGCAGTAAAGAAAGAAGGAAAACGAATATAAGAAAGAAAAAGAGAATTGAAGAAAGAGGGGTAAGGGAATAACATGATCGAAAAAGGTGTAGGGAAGGAAGATGAAGAGGTAAAAGAAGGAAAGAACGAACATTAAAGAAAGGAGAAAGAATGACAAGAGGAACAAAACGAAAGAGAACAATGGAAATGAATAGAAAGAACAAACTAACTAAAAAAAGAAAGAACGAGAGAGAGAGGGGGGAGAAATAAGGAAAATGAACAAACAAAGGAAAAAGAGCAAAAGAAGGTAAAAGGAAACAATTATAAAAGAAAGAAAGGAAAGGGGGAACAAAAGAAAGCAATGACAAAAGATAGACTGAAAGAGTAGTAAGAAAGAAAGAGTAGAAAGAAATAACGAATAGAAAGAAAGAAAGAAAGAAAGAGAGAAAAAGACTGACGGAAAGAAATTAAGGAGGAAAGAACAAAAAATGAAAATATAAGGAAGTAAAATGTAAAAAATGATTAAGAAAGAAAGAAGATATTCCCGGAGATAGTCCTTATCAAAAGTCTATTGTAACCAGAGAAAGAAAAAAAGTCCCCCCAAAAAGTAATAGAACAATTATCTTACCTAAACTCTCATGCAGCATCCTTTCCGACCAAATCTCAAGAAAATTCCTACGCCTCGCAGAAACAGAAACTGGTATAGACAAGGTTTCATTGTTTGCCATCGAATCCATAGCAGGAATAACAGAACCTGGGGCAATGTAGAAGCACATTTATTGGTGAAGGGACATTATAGCAAGTACAGGTGGGAGAAGGGATTTTGAGGCTATTTGACCCATGAGCCTGGCCGCACAGTAAACAGACAACGCTGAACTCCAGCCACGAATACAATTAGATGCGATTGATAGACACCTAAGAGAGACAGTGTTATTATCGCCGCTGGCGTTGAAGTTTGGGCAGAAGAGATTATGTTATTTAAGCGGTACGACTCAACATCCAATCCTCATCTCGATACCGCCAGAATATCAGTGCCAAGAGCAACGTTTTTGCGAAGGAAATTCCGTCCACACCAAAATTAGGCTTACGGTCTTAGGCAGAAACCAAAACTTGATTGGAGATATCACCGAATGCTGTGATTCTCAATCTGTCTATATCTATTTATATGTCTCACTATTGTTTTTCGTCTGTCACTCTCTATACCTACCTGTTTATCTCTTTATCTCAGTCTGCCTACAACTTTGATGTTCTCAATTGGTTTACATCTTTAGTAAAAGAGACAGAACTTTAAATATAACAAGCCGGTTGCTGCAGAGTCAAACTCCACACCTATTTCTATTCCGACTGAAGATGTTTACTGTAACTTTTGTATTGTATATATAATAAATACATTCGTAAATATATAAGACTTGTCAGTTTATCCCAGTTGGTAAGAGAGCAGCCTACCAATCACTTGGTCGGCATTTCAAATCACGGTAGTGGAATGTTGATTTTATATATCGATTTGGTTTAACGTGACGTAATAGACAAACAGTGAAGAGTCTACTCCCCTAAATTAGGTGAGGATTGTTCTTATTACCGGGGGGGAAACAAAGTTAACTCGAACTTGGACTGGAGTTGATAAACTCACAGAACTAAAATGAACGAAAATAGCATAACTTTGGATCAATAGAAGCAGCTTTTTAATTACCATTGTTATGATATACTGTCATGAAAGGTCATTTCCTGGCCAAACACCTGTGCGGAAGTGGAAGTGACCCCAGTCACAGGATGTTGAACACACAAGCGTGGGCGTTCGAAACCCCATAAAGCTCAGAGCCGAGACAAGGGAGCTCAGAAGAGACGGAGAAACTCGAAACTCAGAACAGAGACCCAGGCAGAGACTCAGGCAGACCGCATAGGGCTGGAAAGTATAAAACCAAGTTCCCTGTTGGGAAGGGTTTCTCGGCACCCATCATCTCTCTCCCACTCTTCACTCTCCGGCTGACAAAATGTAACTTAAGAAATAAAAATATGGTCACATATTTTTACAAACAACTTTCGAGTCTTCAAGTCCTTCCTTTCTATCGAAGTTCAGCATTTCCTCCCGCAAGTGAGCATTCCACGACGAGACGACCCATGGCGGCAGAACGTGTAAAAGGCAATATACAACACCATAAGGTCCAATGCAAACTAGTATAACTGCGTGAAAAAGGCTTGTTTCAGGTTAGATATAGTTTATTAACATATCGCTATGTGAGAAAACATAGTAACATCCAGGAGTAATAGACACATAAAGATAATACATGTGTGGTTAATATGCATCTTATTACATTTTATTAATCTAAACAGTTAAGCAGAAAGGGTGGTTCTTTAAATGTAAAATCGCAAACAATCGTTCAAATGTGAAAGAACAAATTCATAACTGCCCACAGATTCGTTGCATTTTATGACGATAATATCATATACTCTATCTGCCTATCTCAGATATTTCATCTCGATCTCAGTCTGCCTATACCTAACTTTCTATCTATCTATCTAGCTGGCTAACTATTAGAAACCGTCAACCAAAACTGTCACCAAAACTGATAACATAGGTTTCTATCTTCTATTTTCAAGTTGGACAGCCTGGCCGGCCGGCGGGCTAATTGATTATATATGCATGTATGTATGTATGTATGTATGTATGTATGTATGTGTGTGTGTATGTATGTAGGTATGTGTGTATGTATCACGCGTACAGACCATACCAATGGAGCTAGATGACTGAAAACTTCAACAATTACTTCTTATTATGTTTAGAAAAAAATTATTTTTCTTTGTTGAAAATTTACCCCCTAAACAGGTTTTTAGTGGTGACGGTCAATTTGCAGTGTAAGTTTATGCTAAATTGATCCCTTAGTTTGTGTCCGTTTGTCTCAATTTCAAAAAGAAAATTCAGACTTTTTTAGTGATCACTGCCCAACAAAATGCGAGAGAAGTAACATTCACTGATCACCCTTTTTCCAATTTTTCAATTGATCATCCCGAATACGGCATGCTGCCAAAAGACGTTGGTCACGTGACGGTTTCTATTGAGTGACTAACCAGACCTGTCTATCTTCCTTAATGCTGAAACATCCCCCCTTCCTTGCTGCTCTGCCTTTCATTTTCCCTTTGGATATTTACTTCTTAGTTTTTGTTTTCACTGTTAATTTACTTTAATTATATTTAATTTGCTTTTTCCTACAAGATTATTTTTTTTTATCTACGTCGTTTTTTCTCTTCAATATTCTTTTCACCTTTTTTCGATATTCGGTAAATCTTTTTTATACTCCATTCATTTCTCTTGTCTTTTATTATACTTCTGCTTCTTTCCATCACTTAAAGAACTCCACATCGAAATACAATGACAGACGCATTAATTTACGGACCTAAATATATGCAAATATAAGTATCTGTCTGTTCAGCTTTTTGCAAATGGCGGGTGGCGAGGTTTGTCTGTTTGTTATCACAAAACAAAATTCCTTATTATTTGCAATTATACTAGGAATGTACGTCTAAGTTTACATAATGCCAGAATAAGAAGATTATATTTCCATCTCAGAAGATGTCTATGAATTTTGAATGCATTAGTGAGTAAAAGTTTTCTCTTCCAATGTTACGATCCAGACGTTGTTCGTTTTTTAAAATTTGTAATGCATATATTTTCTAGGAAAGTAATATAATAAACTATTCTGTTTGTTCCTATGTATGGCCGCAACGCGTTAAAGTGAGAGCGCCACCCTCTCACCCCCGCGCCGACAAAACAACTTTCCTAAAACTACGAAAGCTACAGACCCGTAGCTCTTCTTCGCTTCTTTCTTCCTTTCTCATGTAAATAAATAAATAAGTTTTCCTCATTATGCTACACACTTATTGATATATTACCTACATATATCTGCATTTACGTAGGTACATCAATAAGACTGCAACCTAATGATGGAAAAAAACACTTACTTTTAAGGAACAAATATTCATTTTTAACATAATCTACTTGTCAATGCATTTATTTCAGTGTGAATATTATTCACATAGATCGAGCACTATATGGCGCAAGGCTATACTACTTGGCACCCAGTGAGGAGCAAACTGATCACACAGTTGAATAGCTTGACAGACAAACCATCGATTTACGAGTTGCATTATACCGGTTGTACATTTACGGGAGAGAATTATGTGTGGGGGGAAACATAACAGTTGGTCCATACAGGAGAAAGGCTCCCCCGCGTGGTCGGAGATAAAGACGACAAAACTCATTCACTTCAAGGAAAATGTGGGTTCATTTTATTTCCGTTGATAGCTTCGATGCTGGTTCGCGGATCAATCAGGGTATTAAATTCTGTTTTTCTGAAAATCTAGCGCGTTGGTTAAATTCTGTTTCTAGTTGCTTTACTGAAACAGTGACCAAGTAGGGTGATCATAGCAGTTCAAATCTGGCCGTACTTGTTTCTATCCCCCTACTCTCTTCCTCACCCGTTTAGTTGAGGAATGGAACACGGTTGTTGACCCGTCGTTGCTCCGAGCCCAACTGCCTAACTGACGCCCGATTTGAATCGACGTCCTAAACAATACTCAGCGAAGCTGATTGGTCGAACGCATTCTCTTTGTTCCCTCGGTTAGCCGGTTGATCCAAATTCTATCCCAGAGAACATGATATGGTGTTTGGGGGCAAGTGCCAATACTATCACTCTCAAACGCTATTCTTCTCTACCACCTTCCCCCAGCAAGCGAACACACGACCTGAGTGTATTTCATTACACACGATAGGCGACATATGTAGATACTTACTAAGTTTACATTGGTATGATGGAGTGAGGATCGAACTCACTAAACTAGTGAATGGTGTGCGAAAAAGGCTCGTCGAAAATAGCTTTAGGAAAGGTCGCCATGTAGATATTTAGAAAGCTTTGTTTAGTCTGCCATAATGAATATATCGACCGAAACCTTATATTTAAAAATAAAATGAAGAATATTGCCTGAAAAATGCATGGAATTATGCAAATACTCAATTCATATTTTCAGATAATACAGCAAGGCCGGGAAATATATCGACCGAAATCTATTTAAAACCAACAAAGATGAAGACAGCTATCCTAAAGATATATGGAATAATTGAAATACGGATTTCAGAACAATACAGGGAAGCTGAAGAATATATCGTCTGAAACATTTGTTCAAAACCAGCAATGCCGAGAATCGTAGTCTGAATATTTCGTAGAATAATTACGATGACTCATCTCAAATATTTTGGCCACAAATTGTGCGCCAAAACAACTGACTTGATCTCGGGATTTCAGATACCGAGGGAAGCCGTAGAATATATTCGTCGAAAAAACAACAGATATGCGAATACAGGCCCGATTAACTCGAAGAAGAATATTTATTTGGTTGTGAGCCCAATAAATAAGCCATACAGAGGAACTATTTTTGCGTGCAAAGAAACGCGATAAATTGATTAGTTCTATCAATACACGCTTTTGCGTTCATCTTCTCTGTGTTCCGCACTGCCTGCTTTCGTTGGTATGTTGGAAAGGCAAGCAATTGTGGGTATAGGGCTAAGCATTGATCAGTGTGTCTCTCGAAGAAAACAGGAACCGCCCGGAATGATTTGCTGTTTTGCATTGACAATCATATCATTGTCTGAAATGAGTGTGTTCTATGAAATGTCGATGATCAGATATTTCAAAGGAAAAAGCCAGCTCCATTTTTGTGTGCGACGTTGATATTACGAACATAAAGTCAAAATGTTCAAGTGAATGTACACCTTCAACCTGGCTTCGTTCTGCCTTTCATACCTGAACTAGACTAACCTTTGTAAAAAGAATCTATATTTGCTTATTTGCTTTTATTGTAGAATGAAAAGAGAGTCAAAGACAGAAATATCGACTTTCAAATTATGTGTGTGGGTGTGGAGAAGTGAAATGATTGAAGCAGCCGACGAGTGGAATGCAATTCATGACGGTGGGAAGTGCATGGGAAAAGAAAGAAAGAAGAGAAAGACAGAGAGAAAGAAAGAAAGAAAGAAAGAGAGAGAGGGGGGAAGAGAGAGAAAGAAAAGAGAAAGAAAGAAGATAAGAAAAGAGAAAGGAAGAACAGGACAGGGATATATAAAGAGAGAAAAAAGGAAAAAAGAAATAAAAAGAAAGAAAGTGAAAAGAGACAGATATAGGGAACAAAGAAAAGAAAGAAAAGGGAGAGAAGGAAATAATGAAAGAAAGCGAGAGAAAAAAAAGACATGGAGAAAGAATACTTAGAGGGAGCAGTAACCAAAAAAGGAAAAAGAAAGTGTAACAATAAATAGATTTGAAAGTAGAAAAAAGAAAGGCCTACAGCACAAAAGTAATTAGCACGCGTGGAGATTACCTCTTCAGTATTCGCGTAGCCACGCCCATCTAACGTAACAGAAATGTACTCAATAGTCTCACAAAATGTAAACTTGGTAATATTTCTCGGTTCTTACATCTTGCTTGAATAGGAATCAAAAGAACAATACTTGGTGTATTTGTAGTGTATATAAAAAGCTGAATGTTTCAAATATTTTTGTTATAATCATATAAATATCAGACAACCTACAATTGTCCTGGTTTTTGATAGAAAAACTAAGGGTTTTCAAGTGTGACTGCAAAACAAAAGAATATTATTAATTAGAGCTTCTTTTATTGTTTAAAAAAATCACATTTATGTTTCATAAAAGTAAAATCAGTCGTTATCACTATACCATATATGATTCTGGTTACTGACTCCATTTTATTATTATCCTATATATTCATTGGCCTTCAAGTATTGTCTACAATTCTAATTTGAAGTATTTCCCCATTCCACATATTTTCGAACTATTGTCTTTGTTGTATTTAACACAACGTTGTGATCGATTTAAGGGGTGGCGTTGATATTTGGTTATCCCCTTTTGGTTATCTCCCCTTGCAATGTTTCGTATATTTAAAGATGGTGTAGTGACGTTGAATTTGCGTTTATGATTACCAATCATTGGTAAATGAACGCGTATAGCAAGTTTCACAATGGTAGCAGAGCAACTTATAACAGCCTGGAATATGGATCTTCGCAGAGTGGTTTTATCGTCTTCGTTGGTGGTAATATGAACAACATGGCTCCAATGTGTTGGTCATCAACAAAACTGGATCGTGTAACGAAGAGTCCATTAGCTTCAGGGACTCTTGCACTCAATGAAACAGCTGATGCTGATGTCTTAATAGCAGCTATGATGCAGGAGGTGTTCCAACTATATTACCAGACCTATTTTCACTATGAGTATAAGACCATGTGAACTGCGGGAATGTGAAAGGGCTGGAGACTTGATGGGACTTGCTGTCACTCAATTTCCAGTGATGACCACCAGACATTAATATTACTAATAAAGGATTCGTAATTTTAATGTTTAAAGGCGGCCAAGGCTCGATTCTCCGTGTGAGAACCGAACATTCTTTTGAACAAGAAGAAAAGAACGTATCAGATAGTGGATTTCACTATTCAGGCATGGTGAAGCTGAAAGAATGTTAAAAGCTAGATAAGTAAATAGACCTTGAGAGAACTGAACACATTATAGAACATGAAAGTGACCGTAGAACCAGCAGTGGTGGGAGCCCTGGAAACAGTCCCGAAGAACCTAACAAAGTGGTTGGTGAAACTAGAAATGCTGGTAAGAGCCTAGACCATCCATACGATAGCACCACTGAAATACCGAGGAGAGTCTTGGGGTATTGAGGAGACTTTCAGTCACTTGATCTCCTGGTGTGAAAACTCAACGAGTACAAATAATATTATTAGATTGATTTCCAGTGAAAGACACCAGTTATTATTGGTGTGAAAAACCCAATGATAATAACGTCACACAGTAACTAATATTTAACATTTTTTGTTGAAAAATTGAAAATAAAATCTTTCCCGTATAAATCTAATACAATAGACTCCAAATACTAAAGAAACACAAAGAAAATAGAGAACAAAATGACTGCCGTTCGTTCGTTCAATGAAATTAGAAGGTCGATAACAGCATGCCGGAATCAATCTTTCGATGGAACGACGCAACAAGAGAAAATAATCAACAAAATATTTTCATTTTCTCCGCGTCTTTTCCAATTCGACCCTTTCACGGGAAACATGTTTCAATTTTCAGCAGCAACAGAGGGTTGAAAGGGAACTGAAAAAAAAACAAAAAAAAACAAAACAAACAGGTCTGGTTAGTCACTCGATAGAAACCGTCACTTGACCAACGTCTTTTGGCAGCATGCCGTGTGATCAATAAAAAAGAAATTGGAAAAAGGGGTGATCGATGAATAGTAATGATCTGTTACACTATTTTGCTATCAACTGCTCTCGCCTTTTGTTGGGTGGTGATCACTAAAAAAGTCTGAATTTTAAAAAAATAAACAAAGCGTGCACGCTGCCGGACACTCACTAAGGGACCAATTTAGCATAAACGTAGATTGTAAAAAGACCCCCCACACTAAACCCTATTTTGAAGGGAATTTTCAAAGAACAAAAAGACCGTTTCTTTCTAGACATAATAAGGAGTAAATGTTTAAATGTTCTGCCCTCTAGCTCCATTTGAGCGACCTGTACGCGTGATACATACATACATACATACATACATACATACATAGCCATCCAGCCAACTAGACAGACGGACAGAGAGACCAACTTAAACCTATGTTGACAGTTTTAGTGACAGTTTTCGTTGACGGTTTCTAATAAAAAGCCGAAATGTTTACTCGAGGTACCGTGACTTAACAGCGGACAATATAACTTAATTTTACAAAAGGTAAGTTGTATAAATGCGCAGAACGAGAAAAAAACCGAAAAAGAAGGTGTTTTCAAAAGCTTTTAAAAGGGTTAGAAATGTAAGCAATATTTTTAAAGACGTTGGATAAGAAAACACGCTGAGAAATGTAAACGAATCATTTATGCCAAAGTTTATTTCAGGAAGGAACGCAGGTGTGTATATTAGGTTAGGAACAGATAGATGCTTGCCTTGCCTCATGTCTTACAGAGTGGTGTATTTCCCAGAAGACTGTATTCAAACCTAGTTAAAAGCTGATTTCCTCAAAAAGTAGTCTCCCGGTACAAAGAAAATCGGCATAACACAATCTTTCAATCCTCATTTCACTCGCTTTGGTATTATTCCGTGATACGGTAAACCTAACAAATAACAAGAACAGGTAGATACGATGTCTTCTTGCAAGACGAAATACTTACGTTCATCTTTCTGGTATTAGAGGACCAAGTTCGAAACTAGTTAAAAGCCATGATAGTGAATAACGATTTCCGAGGAATTCATGACTGATATTGCTCACTTGACAATATTTCGGCTGATAATCGTTCTACGGCCTTCTTTAGATGTGTTGTTCATCTAATCAGGGCTGGGATAGTTACGTATTTCAGTGTTCGGTGTTAATAACTAAGTACAAATCAGGATTTCGGATGTTTATTTTCAAGACAGGCAAGACTTCGTTACTTCGGAGATTTACGTAGCACAATCTTCCTCCCCCAATTTCGCCTCTTGTAAGTAAGCTTTAATCACCGGGTTAATCTATAACATTTCCTGGTAGTATAATTCCAAATTGTAAAGGTTTTGTAGCCATAAGAACATACTTAATCAATCTGAATAGATTTCAACAAAATGAACTTCCATGGGACCAGTGCTTAAGTGAGCAAAGGAGAATATCATTAAACTTAGGCACCCAGTGAGGATCAAACCCACCACGATAGTAATGGTCTGTTACACTATTTTGCTATCAACTGCTCGAGGGCTAGATTCCTAATTTATATTTACTAAACTCAGCATAGTACAGCACAAGGCCACACGTTCCAGATTTTAATCGGACGATTGAAGTCTTATTTATTCTGTGAGAAAAGAGGAAGGTCTCACAGATTATACACTCAAATAAGACTGGGGAATGGATCAGTTGAAACGTTGTATTAACACAAAATAAGACCTCAGTTGTATGATCAGAATCTGGAATCTTAATAGCTCTTTTCAAGGTTATAGACAATACAATCTTTTTAGATGTATTCTCCCCTATGTATCCCTGAGGCAGACTAAATTAAGCTTTTCCTTTTTTCGCCCGAATCTTAAGCCATCCTTTAAAGATAACAAACAATCAAATGAACAATACGGCTGAGGAAGGCCAGAGAACGCATCAGCCCAAACAACAAGGATGATGATAATCGTTCAAACAATACATACGATAATGACAATCAATGGAATACATACTAAGAAATCCGGGAAACGCACTCGTAGTTCGGCTGTATTTAAAACAAACATGATGATATTAATCTGAACGGTAAATTCGAACAATTATTGTCTAAATTAACTGACGCCACTTCGGGTGCTTGCTTCCTCTAAACCAGGTCCGATTAATGTGATATGTGGAGCACAAAGGGACGGCTGAATCCCTATCCAGCATAGGGGCACTACTAAGTCTATTAACTGCTTACTAATGTTATCGAAGATATATTGATATACCTTAAGATTTATAAAATGTGCATCATCTTTAACACACAATGAATATTTATATTTACTTGGCTTCCCTTAGTCCCGTACAGCACCAAACAGAGAAGGTAAGATTATGTTGCACCAATCTTCCAAATGAGAACGCCTGCCCGACTTCTTTGGAAATAAAATTTCGAAATCCGGCTTTTTAACTGCGCACGAATATCGACTGATGACACTACTTCAGCCACATAGCAGGCCCAGTGCAATCGCTATCGACTAATCATCTGTTGATGGTTACCAAACTTACCTTTGTACGGCATAAAGCCAAGTAGAAAGATCGTGTCACGCCAGTCATTAAAAATGGTAGAGGTCTTACACGCCTGGAAAATCAGTATTTGATATCCTTGCTTTTACCTAAGCACGAACACCAATCACTGGCGCCGGAAGGAAACATGCAACTACCCCATGCGAGCATGCAGGAACCATGCAAACGATATTGATATGCAAATGTTATTGATATATTATCGTTGAATATGTTTTCTTTTGATATGACACTTGAGAATTTTTAAAATTCGGTTAAACTCAAACTCCAGCCAGAAAGCCTCATCAGAAACTGTAGTCTAAAATGATTCTACCGATATTCCTGCCACAATAAAACCAGCGGGCCGGTGTTTCACCTGATGTCTGAAATTGGACCAAGATACCAAGTTTTATTTTATTTCTTTATTTCATTCTGTATTGTTTTTGTAACAACCGATAGTCACGAATGGCCTTATCTCACGTCTTATATCGAGGCGGGATGAAGTATAAATATTATCTAGCTAACTTAGACTTGATTATTAATTCAGCCCACTTGGCCCTGTGTTACGCAAGACACGAGGCAATTATTTTGTCTCCATTTCTCGAACGGTCCATGGAGATCCAATCATTGTTTGTAGTAATTGTGGGGACCGGGGTCCTTGCCCAAAGCCCAACATTTGCGGTCTTACAGGGCCAAACAGTCCTGCTATTTACCCATCGATCCGGAGAGAAGAGAATATTTTGCTTTGCCCAGAGCATTAGTACGAAGTGAATTCAAACTGTCGCAGCCGGGGTTTGAACTCGGTTCGCCGATTCTATTCTCGCACCGTTAACTGTTAGACCACCAGCACCTCCTAAGATTTGATTCACCAAAATGGAAATTCTTTATAGGCTGATAAAATAGAAAAAGAGATGGCGGACATATAAAAGATGCACATTTTTTTAGTGTGATTCAATGCTTTCATGGCAATAGTGATAAGAAGGAAATCCATGCTATAAATTAGATATTTGAAAGTTCCATTGGTGCCCCATATTGATGGCCGTATGCCCCAGTAATCTGAGTCTAACGAATGGCAATATTGGCCACTTTCCCCAAAGTGATGCTTAGTTAACTCGTTTCGTAGACAGTTGCTGATCTAGTGTAAATGACCCGGATGCTGTGTCTTGCTATTGATTACACAAACGTTTGGTTTATAGTATAAATTGAGGGTAAATGCAATCTCTGTAGATGATTGTGTCTTTTGAGTCTGGATTTTAGCAAACAAACCGGTAAGACGTATTACTGATTAGAACGCTTTGATGCTTTCTTTTTGCAGGGCAAATAAAATCACATGATTTGATCTATCGTCTAGACGGCTCGATTGGTTTCTGCTCACCATGACTAGAGGAGTCTCGGTTAGTACTAGATGTGTATTATTTTTGTTGCGCTTATTGAATTTTCACACGAGTAGCAACTGGTGCTTTACAATCGACATCAAGTGACAGTAAGTGTGGAGAATTCTATAGCACTCTCCTCAGTATTCTAGCCGTGCTGTTGTCTAGATGGCCCCTATTCTCGCCCGGATTTCCAGTTCCTTCAGCCCTTTCGCTATGTTTTCCGGGATCGTTCCCAAATCTCCAACAACGATTGGTCCAACTGTTATTTCCATGTTCGATATTTTCTTCAGTCCTCTTGCTTTGGGCTTGAATACAATGCAACAACTTGTTCCCTTACTCAGTTTATACCCTCACCTTTGTCAGTCTCTATTCTTTAGAGGTAGTAATGCCCGTGTGTCTTTGTTGATTTCCTCCTTTTCATTTTTCATATTCAAGATAGACTTTTTTATGTGATATACGCATTTCAGATTTTACATGTACACGGATCTGATGACTGCTATGATGTTTGGACCATTACATTCAAGCAAATGGTTAAAATAGAAAGGGTCTGTCTGCTTTAATAGCAGAATTCAAAATCGTAATTTTAATGTGGCTAGAGCATCGACATATGGCATCCGAAAAAAATACTCGACTAGATAGACAGCTAGATAGCTAGATTAAAATGCTCATAAACAGGCAGATATAGATGTTTGGAAACTGAGTATGAACAGACTGAAGTAAGCAGAAAAATAGAAAATAAACAATGTAATAGAGACTAAGAGAGAGAGAGAGAGAGAGAGAGAAAGAGAGAGAAATAAATAAATGTATTGGGGTTAGCCAAAACATAAAATGGTATATTTTGTACTTAATAAACTGAACAAAATGTTTCGAATAGTCAGAATCTATCTATCTATCTCATAGAATTAATTCCACAATCCATAAACGTTGGACAGCGTACTTGAAAAATCCTCAACACCTAGCTTCACGTTCAGATCTGGCACATTTTAAGCACAAGAGATACAAATATATGTATATACCTCCATCGGGAATTAA
>VCCN01001005.1:398640-410536 GCA_006491835.1 Architeuthis dux | reverse complement strand
CGTTTCAGACGTGTCTAACACGTTACCAGACAACTAGGAGAACGTTACAGGCATTTGACATTTTATAGACTACAGTCACCATATTATTATTGTTATTCATATCTTTAAAGCTTTTCTACAGGACATATGGGGTTAAAGAATACGGTGAGGTAGGGTTATCGGATGGTGGCAACAACTGAAAGTAACTGAAGTAGGATATTTGATCTGCAGGCCAAAAGATACCTAAGTGAAAAATGATTTTCTCCAGTCTACAGACTTGGGTGTGGAAAGCGTGGGAAGAAACTATAAAAGAAACAGAACAGGAACAAACGAAGAAAAGAAACAAAGGAAGAAAGAATGAAAGAGAGAATAGAAGGCAAAAAAAGAAAGAACCAAGGAAGAATAAAATGAAAAGAGAGAGAGAGAGGGGGGAGAGAGAGAGAGAGAGAGAAAATAGAAAGAAACAAACAGAACAGCAGGCAAGAAAGAAAGAGTCAATGAATGAATGCAGGAAGAACTTGGAATGAAGTTTAAAATGGAAGAATATCAATCATATTTGATGGCAGATAAGATAAATTGTGCAAACAAAAATATTATAATGATCCAATTTATGTTTGTAGGTTTGTCACTGAAATACAAGGTTTTTATCGCAATATCGTTAAAATGCTCTAACTTGTAGTGTAAAGCCATTTCAAGTCCAATTTGCAACTTATTATAAATAGTGTGGTGTCTCACTCACCCAAGTAATAAAGATCTGATATGTGTATGTTAGCTTATGTGTTTATTACAAAGGCTGAACAAATCACCTCAACATTGAAAGGGGAAAATAAATGGAAATGTCCCCAATTGCGGCATAAAATAATGATTTCCATGAAATAATGATACCTTTATTTTCTAAAAAATATATTTATTACATATTCTCATATAGATAAATATATATTTATTTATAGAATAGATGTATCATTATTCCACGGGTATCATTATTTTATGCAAACATTATTAATCGTTTCATTTATTTTTTATTTTCCTCTTTCATCATAACTAGCTCCACACTTTATTACATATAATGATCTAATTTCTGTATGTTTGCGTGTTTGTTACTGTAACACAGCAACAGCAGTGCATCATAGGGGGATTTCTGTGAACGCAATACAGTTAGAATGACCTAATTTGGAGAATGAACCAATTTTCAGTCCAATGTGTGACTCAATAATTGTTTGGGGTCTGCGTTGCGCTAATCCTGATAATATATATTATAGTGATCTGATTTTTCAAGGGTGGTAACTTCAGATATATTCAATGCTAATCATAGAGTAGTTTCCCATATTTATTTGCAAATAATTATAATATAAATGTATAAAGTGGCAGTGACTTGACACCGGGCTTGATGGCCACTAATGGTGGCCTTTATGCGAGTAGAAGCAAACAGTATTCTTAAAACGCTGATAGTATAACAACCAATACTAAATATTGACTTACAGAAGGGACACATCCCCACAAATATGTATTTACTAAGCTCGACATGGTCTTGCACAAGGTCACAGTAACTGAGCACCCAGTCGGCATCGAACACACTGCAATGACAAACTGTTTTCTTTTAGATAATGGTAGAATCTGTTTTAGTTTTTTACTATGTTTTCAGGATCGGTTTGACTACACGAGAGATTGGTCTACGAGACGAGCATTTTACTTATTTACTAAGCTTAATCTCTAGTACAAAGCCACGTTAGTGGGACAGTGAAGTTCGAATACACGAAACTTGCAAATTGTTATCCAACAATCTATGGTACCTGGGTAGGATTGAATTCCCCACACTAGCAACGATCTGCTGTCTATTACTTTATGGCAGGGGCCAGATAGATAGATTAATAAAAAGAGATAGAAACGTCAAACCAGTCATTAAGTGAATCACCGTAGTATGTCAGGTAGCGATGACACACTTATACAGCAGTCCAAAAAAACGCCAAAAATGTGGGTTTTTTCGCAAAAAAGGCATTTCTTTGAAATATCCAAGAAAACATTATTCTTTAAAACAGATTTTGAAATATTTCTGCGACCTCAATAATCTTCATGGAATCACCAGATAGATATCAACTGACCAATACAGATGAAAACAGTGAAAGTTGAGCGAACTAAGAAAGACAGATGTGAACGAACTAAGATATTTACATACGGTTGTAAGTTCAATCCTCATTGGGTTCCTGACACTTATGACCTTGTGGCATACTTAGCTGGGCTTAGTGAAATATTGACATTTAAACCCTTGTATGTATCGAAGATCTTACAAATAGACGGGTGTACTGAGAAGTCGGAGAGTTTGTCTGCTTTGGAAATCAATCATAACAAAATAAACAAGCATTTGCCTGGGTTTCAACACCGACCAAGATTGGTTCTCCAACTAAGAACCATGCAACGTGCACAAGATAGGATCATGCTTAACATCATATGGATAAACCACAAGACAGCACAGTATATTGGAGAAAAAACAGGCGTCGGAGATATCATAGAATCCATTAGAAAACTCAAATGGCAATTGGCAGGCCATGTTGCAGGAATGTCACACAACCGCTGGACATCACGACTAACAACGTAGATACCCAGAGATCATATCCGAATTAGGACCGGCAGAAAATAAGATGGTGTGACGAGTTTGTTTCGAGACGGTCTATGAATGAATGAAAAGAATTGACAGACAAAAGAAAAGGTATTGTTTATAAGCAGACACCAACAACAGAAACAACAAAAACAGATTTAAATAACAGGAAGAAGGGAGGGAAGATTTAACAAAAGAAAAATTATTTAACTTTTTCGGGGCACATGGGACATATATATCCCAGGATTTCTTTCACTGCTGGGATATATATGTCCCGGAGATTCCCTTTAAAAGTCTACTAAAACATTTTAATTCAGACATTAAGCACATTAATAGGTTGGTCTTGAAATAAAGAAAAGAGAAAAAAGATAAGAAAAGAAACTAAGAAGGAATTTGAGTTACAATCCAAATGAAAACGAAAGACACTAGTAGAAAAAGAAAGAAAGAAATATAGAAAAGAAGGGAGAAATAAAGAGAGGAAAGGAAGAAAGAAAGGAGCACAAAAGAAGGGTAACACAAAGAAAGAAAGAAGGGAGAAGAAAGGAAGAACGAAGGAGAGAACTGACTAAGAAAAAGAAAGAAGAAAGAATGAACGAACGAAACAAACAAATAATGATAGACAGGAAGGAATAACAAAAGAAAGTAGGAAAGAAAAAGAGAGAAGGAAAAAAAGAAAGAAAGAAAGAAAGAAAGGGATGAAGGGAGGAAAGAAAGAAAAAATGAAAGAAAAATGCTGAAAAACAGGGGGGGAGAATGAGCAATCGATGCCAAATAAGAAGTGACGGTGTGCGATATTAAATAAATGAAATATAAGAACATCAGCCAAAAAAGTATTTTGATGTTAAAAAAGATTTTCACAAATCGCCTGGACGGTAAAGTCAGAGTTGAAGTCCAACATAAAACAGCTCCGAAAATCTCAAAAGTTAAAAACAGCGGACATAAAAAATGACAAAAAAGAAAAGAAAAAAAAAAGAAAACATTCTTTGAGAAGCATCAAACGCTGATTCGACGAAGTTATTTCAGGGTGCCCAACTCTTCGGGACAAAGTCTCAGGTGTCTCCTTAAACATTTGCTTGACGCTTCTCTCAACCTAAACAACATTCGCAACATAAACAATTGATAGGCCTACGCGTGGACCTATTCCTTAGAGACTTTTATGGCCGTCATAAAACTGATAGGAAACATTAGAAATGAGAACGGAGACCGTGAGTGGGGGAAGGGAAAACCCAAGATAGAGACGGACGGATTTGTGTACAGGGAATAGTTTGGGAAGTAGTGGAGTTCAGAAAGGTAGCGACTGGCAAGAATGAACAGGAAAGGGTTTCCATTTTTATTTTTATTTTTCCTTGAACTCTCCAACTATTATATACATTCCAGATTTTGTCTTAACGTATTCCCTTTCGATTCAAAATGGCGTGATTCTCTCTCACTCTTTAGGAGGTGCTTGAAAGTATGTTTCTTTGCCACTCACGTCTTGAGATGTCTGGATCGATCGATATATGCATAGAGACAGCGTTCGATCGATACATACGAGGGTTCATCAATAAGCCTGGGACAGTTATAAGCTGAATTTTGACATGAAATTTTCACGGTATAATGTTCGATCTATATCACCACTGAATTGAGTGCATTGACAAGGTAGGAGATTATGTTGAAAGAAAAAGATCTTCTGATGAGGAAGGAGATTATGTTGAAAAATAAATATTCCTTTTATGTTGAAAAATAAATATGATTTTTTCATCATTACTACAGATTTATTGATGTATCTACGTATATACAGATATAGCCTGAGATAGATATAACACATGCAGATCGTTATACAAGATGCAAGCCCAAATTTCCGAGAATTTAAACAGCTTGAACAATCTGTTCTGTCAGCGTTTCCCGTGTCTCACCTACTATTTAGCACATGTCTCGAAATCACTGCACCAGAAAATAAAAAACTTCATTTTCTATGAATATTTTCTCTCTTTGATGAATCCATTTTGCGTCTTTTCCCCGACGTTGCACTTCGTATATAGAGAACATTAGCAAATTCAAAGTAGCGATAGAGAACAGATTTCAGACACTATGGAATAGCGACAGTGACATAGAGGAAAAGAGTAATATGCTGACAAATATAATTAAGGAATTAGCATAGATGGTAGGCCATACAAATGTAAACAATAATACCGGGAAATACTCTATGAAGAAACATTAAAACTAATCAAACAGATTAGAAATATGGTGATAAAAACTAAAGACGACAAATATAAAAAGAACTTAACACATTAATAAATAAAAGAACGGGAAAAGAAAAAAGACAGAAAAACACGAAAAGAACAGTAGAGGCTATCAGAAAGGGGAAGAGTTTAAAACACGCCCGATCCGCAGACCATACCGGCAAGCAACTGATGCTTGCACTAAAGGATAACAAAAATAGCAAAATTATCAAAAATAGGGACACATTGAAAAATGTAACTGAAGAATACTATAAAATCTGTACGCTTCAAAAATAAATATATCAAAAACTAATAAACCTATAGATACAAGCGATATCTCAGACATAACAGTAGAAGAAGTATTATTTGCATTAAGGAATATGAAACTCGGTAAAGCCTCAGGCGAGGATGGCATAACAACATATCTTCTAAAAGATGCAAGAGAAATCTTGCACACAGGACTAGCACAGCTATTCACACAATGCATAAGAGAAAGAAAGGTTCATAAAAACCTCTGTCTAGGAATATTAATCCTACTCCACAAGAAAGTAGATAAGCATGACCTTGGCAACTACCGCCCTATTACACTATTATCTAACATATATAAACTATTCACAAACATACTCACAAACAGGTTAACAGGCACTCTAGACGAAAATCAACCACGCGAGCAGGCAGGCTTCAGAAGCGGATACTCAACAATATATCACCTACACACAATAAACCAACTAATTGAAACGTCCTTAGAATACAACAAACCACTTTTTTTCTTCCCCGATTTAGATCAGTTAACATATTTTGTAATTATTTGGATGCTTCCGATGTCATGGAAATGTCATCGACGAATCCTAAGCGGCTTAGGTATCTATGTTTATTCCCATTCATGATTTGTATAAATTCTCGTTGGCACCTTGGTCTCGCATTGAGTTGAAGACTGCCGTGTGTTCTACCGAATTAAATGCTTTCTCATAATCTATGATCTACGAAAGCCAAATAGAATGGTTTGTTGTATTATAAGATCGTTTCGATTAGTTGATTTATTGCATGTAGGTGATCTATTGTTGAGTAGCAGCTTCTTGACCTACCTTAGCATTAAAGTCTCCCATGAGTGTCGTGTAGTTAGTTCTTTCTCTATCCATTATCTTACTGATTTTGTCGTAAAACTCTTCAATCTCTTGGTCAGAACTTTTCGAAGTAGGCGCGTATGGCTGGATTACTTTTAGTGTTATCTTTTGCTTAATCTAACTGTTATCCAGGCTATTGTGTCTGATATTTTGTCACAACTGATAACGTTGCCTGCGATGTTATTGACTAAGAATGCTAAGCCTAAGGACTTCTCCTTTTCTGTAGATTTCACTTATAACTACGATGTGCCAGTTTATGTTGTCAAATTCCATTTGCAGTTGGTCTAGTCTATGGTCTTCAGCTATGATACGAGCATTGTATGTGTAGATCTTCATGTTATTCAGTTTGTTTAATGTCCAAAGCTTTGTCTTGCTTGAACAGTGTCTGCTCGCATTCGAGGGTACATTGCCCGCGGGCACACGAGGCAATGCGGTTGTACCTTTAGTAGGCTATGATCCAACACTAACGCTACGATATTTGTATGCTTGTGCTGTCATTTTGGATTTGAGAAGGTGGTGGCTAATTTAGTTCACCCGTTGCCAGTAGTTTCTGGTGAGCATTTAGAGTGGTGACACTTTATTCGATATATACAGTGGGGCCCTATATATCTACAGGGGGTCTCTATTGTCCACGCTGTCTTAGAGGGTAGAGCGTTCCCCTTTCGCCACCTGGGTGTCGTGTAGGGTAGCATAGAGACCCTGTCCCCTTTCGTTAGTATGGTAGTTCATTTACCTCCCTCATGGTTTTAAGTCCACAGTTGTTCCTTCCCTGTTCTGACAAGGCAGTGGAGAACTAGACTTCACTAATCTTCACTTTATTGTCAAAAGTAGATAATCAAACATAAGGACTCGTTCTCCTTTACTTCAGTTGAGGGAAGAGGGTTGGGTAGGCTACATTCTCTAGGGTTTATGTAGGGGCGCCATTTTAGTTTTTTGTTTGGGAATTTGTTTAACAATAGAAACGGAAACTTAGCTGGGATTTCAAAGAGAATATACACTTGAATTACAGAAAAGTGTGGGAATTTGTTTATACTCGTATTTTAAATAATGTATACTTAGGCAGCAATTTCTCTTTCAACCAAATTCCATTAAATACGATGGGTAGATTCTGTCGGTTTATCTGACGATTCGAATCCCGAAAGGCTCTCGTTTCTTTATTAATTTACACGATTTAGGCCGTTCGTTTCGCAATCGCTCACAGACACATTATCCATTCTTTGAATTTCATACATTATCAGATATACGTTATCAGTTCTAACAGTATATCAGACAGAATAGCCTGGATAACAGTTAGATTAAGCAAAAGATACACTCTAAAGGTAATCCAGGTCTACGCGCCTACTTCGAAAAGTTCTGATCAAGAGATTGAAGAGTTTTATGACGATATCAGTAAGATAATGGACAGAGAGAAGACTAACTACATAATACACATGGGAGACTTTAATGCTAAGGTAGATCAAGCAACGGTTGGGGAATCTAGTGTAGGAAAACATGGAATAGGCCAGAGAAATTAGGTGACATGCTAGGAATTTCCCAGAGAGATACAGTTTAAAGATAACTAATACTTTCTGTCAACAAAAACGAAAAAGATAAATAACATTAAATATGTCAGCTGTATAAACAAGGTATACATCAGGAAGCGATGTAGCGATAGATAACAGATTTCAGGCCTTGTGGAAAAGCGACAGTGACATAGTGGAAAAGAGTAATAGTCTGACAACTACAATTAAGAAAATAGCAGAGATAGGTAGCCAATACAAATGAAGACACTAATACTGGGAACACTCTAAAGCAACATTAAAACTAATCAAACAGAGGAGAAATATGGAGAAAACTGAAGACGAAAACAAAAAAGCAGATGAAGGTTTGTACGCTTCAAAAATAGAGATACCACAAACTAATCAACCTATAGATACTACCGATATCCCATAAATCTAGGAATAGTAATCCTACTCCACAAGATAGGAGATACACGCGACCTTGGCAACTACCGCCTTATTACACTATTACCTAAAATATATAAACTATTCAGAAATATACTGACAGAGTAACAGGCACTCTAGACAAAAATCAACCACGCAAGCAGGCAGGCTTAAAAGCGGCTAAACAATAGATCACCTACATGCAATAAATCAACTAATCGAAACGTCCTTAGAATACAACAAACCACTCTGTTTGTCCTTTGCAGATTATGAGAAAGCATTTGACTCGGTCGACCACACGACTGTTTTCAACGCAATGCGAGAACGAGGTGTTAATGAGATTTACAAATCATCCAAAACATATATGAGAATGGCATTGACTAAACTAAACTATTTACAGCGAGCCTTGAAAGCATCTTTCTTTGTCATAGATGGGGAATACTTAAGCCACTTAAGTTTCGTCGATGACATTTCCATGACGTCGGAAGCATCCGAAGAATTACAAAACATGTTAACTGATCTAAATAGGGACAGTAAAAAAGTAGGCTTAAAGATGAACAGAACAAAAACAAAGGTAATGTTCATAAAGTCCCCCAAAAGACCATAAATATAGGAGAGGCTTTAGAAGAGGTTGATGAATACATCTACCTATGACAGGTAATAAAGTTAGAGAAAGACCATGACTGCGAAATAAAACGACGGTTGGAAAGCATATTCTGAAGAGCACCTTGCCAATGTGCTTAAAGCGTAAAGTATACAACGGTTGCATAATATCACAAATTACAAATGCGAAACATAGAAATTGACAAAACGAGCTGAAAACCAACTTAGAATAACACAGAGAGCCATGGAAAGAGCAATGCTAGGAATAACTCTAATATATAGAAAAAGATGATGTATCAGAGGGAGGACTAGAGGGAAAGATATTATACAAATAATTAAGCAGCAAAAAGAGAGATGGGCTGGTCACCTAGTAAGAAGAAATGACAATAGATGGCGGGAAAGACTAACCGACTGGTGCCCATGAGACAGTAAACACTGTAACCATCACACCAATGTGGCGACCTCCCAAGTTTAAACTTAGCTTAGTATGGCACAAGCTAAATAAGGATTAGGAAGATTGTATTGAACCAATCCTGAAAGAAAGATGGTCCTGGCTCACTTGAAAATCAGCATTCAGAATATTGGCTTTTTCTGGGCTAGAACTGGCTCTGGTGAACTATTTCAGCCACTAAACAGGTTATAGTCTAAATGTCCAGGTTGACCGCACACTATAAAATCAGTCTATCTTTTAGATTAATTTATTCACAATTCCCTGGTGGTGAGGTATTTACGTATTTCCCACAGATGTTAACAGACAAACCTTTGCGCCCCCTTAAGCTATGGTTTCAAAATGTTCAAGGCTTCCCCCTCCCCTCCAAGTATGGACGATTGGCAAAAGATAATCTTACCACTCCGTTCCTTTTCATTGGAACTTGTGCCAGACTGGCCTAAGCTCAGTAAATGTCCGGCAACTCCTACGTTTATGAAACAATTTCACACGGCCGTTTGAATAATATTAAACCTTTACCAAACTGGTTTCTAATCGGTTTTAAGGGAAAGTGAAATCTTAGAAAATCTTTCGTAATAATAGCATGCTTTGATTCAGGGAGGATCAGCGAAGAACTTTAATCTTCAAAACTGAGGGCTGATATTGAAGACATACGAAAGAAAAATGTTTTCCCTCCGCGAAGATCTTTCCTGTGCAGCTGCTGACAGCGATTAAATCAAAGACGCCATTTTGCATCAAGCTGAACACGTTTCCGACAAAGCTCGAAAGAATCAAAAAGAATTCTTGATGTTCGCTTATTTAATTTTCTTTTTATTAAAATCAAACGGAATGGATTTGACCACGGACGTCTTTGTGCATCAATTTATCACTTTGATTTTTTTAGAAACCGTCAACCAAAACTGTCAGCAAAGACTATCAACATCAGTGTCTACAGTTTTCAAGTGAGTCTGGCTGGCTATCTATGTATGTATCGCGCATATAGGAATTTATTTTTTGTTTTTTTTCAAATTCCCACCCAAAATAGGTTTTTAGAGGGGGGCACAATTTACAATGTAAGTTTATGCTAAATTGGTCCCTTGGTTTGTGTCCGGTACCGTACACGCTTGTTTGTTTTTACATGGAATTAACAGAACGAGCTGAAACCAAGCTTAGAATAACACAGGGAACCATGGAAAGAACAATGCTAGGGATAACTCTAAGGGATAGAAGAAGATCAACATGGATCAGAGAGAGAACTAAAGGGAAATATATTATACAAATAATTAAGCAACAAAAATGGAGATTGGCTGGTCACCTAGCAAGAACAAATGACAATAAATGGTGTAAATGACTAACCGATTGGTGTCCAAGGGACAGTAAACGCAGTAGGAAAAGACCAGACACAAGATGGAGGGACGGGATAAAAAGGTTTGCCGGTAAGACGTGGCAGAGGTTAGCACAAGATAGGTCTTCATGGAAGGGGTTGGGAAAGGCCTTTGTCCAGCAGTGGACTCATGAAGGCTGATGAGGGTGATGATGATATTATTTAATTAAATCTACATATTATATAGATATATGAAAGTACACACACACACGTGCGCACACACAATGACAAGTTCGAGGAATGTAACCATGAAAATAATTACTTACCTATAACCTGATTTCCATAATCATTAAAAGTCTATATTGCATTCTGTGTGCTGTTCAAATTTTCACCCAAGCTTGGCTATTTTCCTGTTTTTACTTGTTATGGGAAGAATATCTTAGTAAAAACAGGAAAATAGCCAAGCTTGGGTGAAAAAGTAAAAACAGGAAGATAGCTTTTTTTCCTAAGTTTATAAATTTCAAGGTCACATCCCGCTTTCAGCTGGAATTGAACGGAAACTTCCAGTACGGCTTAGCGGAAACTTCCAGTACGGCTTAGCGGCTTTCGTGAAAAGACAAAACAAAATTGAAGATGAGAACCAAAGTGAAATATTTAAAAAAGTAAAAGCGAAAAATAAATTAATTAATACACATTCCAACCGGCTCATTTTCTCTGTTCTTAGTTTTTACGAGAAATAATACGACTCTGGTATGCGAAAAGAATTGTCGGAGCAAAACTATCCTATAATAACAAATAAAAAAGTGTGGTTTAAAAGAAAGAAGAGAAAAGCTGAAATTATGAGAAAGACTACATGTCCTACACAAAGGTTTAAGATAAATGATTTTACCAGAAAATTCCGTAAACGTTAAGCTATTTAATGTTTACTTTCCCGCTACTTCCTACCACCTCCACCATGTTTATTACTTACTCTTGGGCAGATGAAAGCAGTTTGATCGGGAACTTGTGTATAAAAAAACGAATTGGGATGAATCTCGTCTTTATAAGTGAGTTCCATTTCCTAATGTCACCTTGATAGTGTGCTCACGAGCTTACCAATTCCGGTTCCTTGTCTGCTGATGATTTTCTATGGCCGATTCAAATGGTCGACATGCTCGTGGACAGAGGCGAAATCAGCCTTAACTTCAAGATTTATAGTCAGCTTTATAGGGAATGGTGTCGGAATTACGAGCAGACGCAATGCTGACAGGGAACTTTCGATGCTACTGAATGTTAAATCAGAATATTTGCATTTCCAATGTTTTACACATTTATCTAAATAGATAGATACATACTTAATTTTTTCAATCGGAAACATCTAGATACAAATGGTGAATGTAACTCCGAAAATCATGCTACTACTTTATTAGACTAGTCTGGAATAAGGCCACAAGTGTAAGGCACCTAGCTGAGATCGAACTTATTACAGCAGTAATTGCCTTCCTGACTTGCTTGATAAACATTGCTCAAGAGGCGCCAGATTTACATTTACTAAGGTCAGCTCAGTACGGTACAAGACCACAGTTGTAGGGCACCTAGCCGATATTGAACTACACTAGTAAAGGTCTGCGAGTTGAACACTTAACAAGCAATAATGTGTTTTGTGTTTTGACGTCATATGTGATGCATAGGAATGATGTTGCTTGTAAGTATATATTGAGTTGAGTAAATTTCTTTCAGCAAG
>VCCN01001005.1:386600-397863 GCA_006491835.1 Architeuthis dux | reverse complement strand
GGTCATTCCAAAATAACGTGAATTTGCATGGCATTTTGGCCTAAAACACGATTAAAATACAATGCCGAAAGAAAGAAAATTAAAAATACAATCGCATTTGCCAGAAGAGACGATTAGAATATAATGCCGGATTCAACTCACTTTTTTTCCAATTTTTCTTTTTCTTTCAAAGGCGCCTACTAACTATAGTTTGTCAGCAACAAAAAAGCTAGAGTGGCGTAACCAGAGAGAATCGAATTAACACCGCAAACAATCTCTGCAAGAGTCTGTTCGTAACGACTCCTTAACGCTAGCCACTTTCCTGAATTTCGCCCACCCTACCTCAGTCTGGCACTGAACCACAATAGCCGGTCCCTCAGTGAGGACCGAACTCACTTCACTAACAATGGCATGTAAGTCCACCTTAGTAACCATCGATGTACGGTATGCGCCTTCTTGAAATTTACTAAGCTTAGCTTAACATGGCACTCTGCCCACACTAACAGTTTTTTAATAACACTCCTCTAGCAATGATCTATCGATCTAGCTACTATAAACATCGCGCCACTGTAGGTGCTCAGTATATCCTCATATATAGATATTTCTTAAGCCTTTTAGTCTAGCCGAAGGATATGTTATTTTGAACTAAGTGAATTAGCATTAATCAACGCGACTACCTTGCTAACTACTTCTCTATAAAAGCACCATAGCTTATCTGGCTTACAATGGTTATTCACTCTGTGGGGATCGATCTCACTACATTAAGAAAGGCCATTTGACTAGCTTGCTAACCATTACCATCGGAGAATGTTTGGTATGGTATGGAAAAAATTCACTAAATACGTTGGAAACCTTTTCAGTCCTCACACATATGCACACGCACGCATATACGCCCGCCCGCACACTCAAACAACCCCCCTCTCTCCCTCTCTCTCTCTCGCTCTCTCTCACACACACACACATGCACACACAGACACATATACGCACACAATTGTTGATTAGGAAGAATGCGGCCTGTCACGTAGTTATTAGCTAAATTATGATCTGAAACTTCAATATAATTGCAATATGATTAATGGAGTAGCATTGACAACGAAGTGGGCAATGTTGAAAAATAAATATTTGTTGTTTAAAATAAATGCTGTTTTCATCATTATGCTACGGACTCATTAATGTACCTATGATATCAATGTTCTGCAAATGCTGTATCACAGTGCTCTCCTAAAATCTACCAAACTTACTTCAGTCTGGCATATTTTCTATTTTTGTGTGAGGATTACCTCAAGAAAAGAACTGTCCAATCTAATTTCCATTAAACTTCAGTCTGGAATTGACCTTGTTTTTCTACCGTAACAAGAACAATCCTCGCCAAATCTAAGCGAGTAAACTCTTTACTGTTTATTTGTGCCGTCACGTTAAGCCAAACCGATATGTAAAATTACCATTCCCCTACCGTTTTTAAAATAGGGTGTCGATGTCTGCTGGATTCTTAGCGACTGAGCCAAACCGACAAGTCTCACATATCTACGAATTTGAATTTATTTATTATATATACAATAGAAAAGTTGCAGTAATCATCTTCAGTTGGAATAAAAATAAGAGTGGGGTTTGACCCTGTAGCAGTCAGGCTTGTTCTTCTTTGTTTAGCTTATTTTGAACAGAGGATATTTTCCTCATTCTTTTAGCAGATTTTCTATCACAGTACAAAGTCGTTTCCTTAAGCCATTTAACTGATCAAGCAGAATCCAAATCAACAGATATGATAGAACCTGTTGGCTTTGTCGATGGATTAGCGCCGTCGGAAGCGCTCAAAATATACATTTCGTTTGATTAGACTAACTTATCTTTCCTTTTCTCAAGAAAGTTGGCTAATCTGATTGCAAGCATTATGCCCAAACCGTGGAGTTTAACAACTATATGTCCATAGCTGTGCGTTAGCGAGTACGAAATTCTCGTTTTACCATTAAAGATTTAAACTCGAATTATATAAACCGTAAAGATGAATTACGTGTGCAAGACAAGCCTATTAATCATTGCTTTCTGATAGGGTTCATCCAAAAAATTAGATATTAACAATGCTAATTATGGACTCGATATACAACAGAAGAGTACCCGTTGAGTATAGAACTCACTACACTAACATTGGCTTGTAATAACACAGTGCTAATCGTAGCTCTACGAAGATATGATAAGTGTAGTGATGGCTTACTTACCCAACGACAGAAACGGCAACGCGTGTCAGCATTTATACTGTGCGGTGTTACTTCTATCTGATTACGTGTCTGATTTCTGGGGATAAAAAGGTGAACACCGGCTGGTGCGGTGATTCAATTGATTAGCGGCGTTGACGCAGCTTGTTACGTTATGGTCGTTGCGCGAGCTTTAAATCAAGTCTTAATTAGGTTGGTCATTTAAATAAGTATAATTTCCGATACGTCATTTTAGTTTTAATAAAATGGATGGCCTTGTTAAAATCTTCTCACGGCCGGAAGAAGAACATATTTTCACCTAGACTATTTAGCGTCAAAGGTCACCGATTGGTGTCAGCAATTTCGACACAGAATGTTAAGAAAGTTGCCCCATGCCGCGTGAAAAACACATTACGGAAATTGGCGTCGGATAAGTCCGGCGGAAAATGTTAGAGATTTAACTCATGCTGCGATTGATAGATAAGCACAGTCAAAAACACATTAAGGATTTTTAAAGACGATAGAGAGATGGGTAATTAGCGGAGGTGGCCGCGCTAAAGAATGGCACGTGGTTGGGGGCAGAGGATCTGAAATGGGCGAGCCATAGATAGAGATATCAGAAAGGGGTGGAATCAATGAGGCGGGGCAAGGTCAGCACACAGGCTTAAAAGGGGACCATTTTGATTGTCAGTCAGTAGAGAAGTAGAAAGAGTAATTAGCGGCAGTCAGAGAGACGGGGATGCCCGTAACCCACGCCAGCGTGAAGTTAATTAGCCGTGACCAACGCGAAGTTAATTAGCCGTGACCAACGCGCGCCTAATTCTATCAGACCCTCTCTTTCTATCGATACGTGTATTAATCGTCTTCCTCCTTCGATGGAAGAACTGTAAAACTGTTCCTGTATATGTTTTGAAAACTGCTGGATGTCGCCGTCTGTCCGTGTGCGGAAATAAACATACATTATCAGACGATACGTTTGTTTCATCTTTGAGTGTACGCAGTTTCTTCCTGCACAGACTAACACTATGTCTGCATGTTACTAACATGATTACGCAACAAACTAATATAAACTGATATTTAAAGTATGTTGTAGATATTTGTTGTGTCGGCGATTTACGCTGGACAATTCTGGAGCAAAAAAAAGGAGTTCGTTGGGAGAAGTTCCCTCCGAAGAGGTTTTAAATAGACTGTGTGCCTTGCGGTTCTCCCGTTTTAAAGAGACTGTGTGCCTTGAGGTTCTCCCGTTTTAAAGAGACTGTGTGCCTTGAGGTTTTCCCGTTTTAAATAGACTGTGTGCCTTGCGGTTCTCCCGGTTTAAATAGACTGTGTGCCTTGCGGTTCTCCCGGTTTAAAGAGACTTTGTGCCTTGCGGTTCTCCCGTTTTAAAGAGACTTTGTGCCTTGCCGTTCTCCCGTTTTAAAGAGACCATTCTACTACAAATAGGTATTATTATGGGGACAACATTATTGAATGTATTAGTTGCAATACTGATTAGAACTTTACATCTACGGTAACAAAGTCGTATATGTTATCGGCTCCTCAATTAAGTATAGTTAGATTGTTTAGCAGCTTTTTATTTTCAAAATAATTCACAATTTTCGATAGAGATAATTCTAAAGTTTAAAAGCGAGACAATTTATGGTCGATATATGCGTGTCTGGAATGTAAGAAGATAACATATTGGAACGATTGTGTTTTCGTAGTATCAGATTACGAGAGGAAACGGTGGGAAGGCATCAGGGAAGCGGGGAGCTACGTAAAATAGACAGGCGAGAGATAAAGGGAACTGTATATATTTGGACAGTAGAGAGAGAGAGAGAGAGAGAGAGAGAGAGAGAGAGAGAGAGAGAGAGGAAGCCGTTCACGCAGAGTGAGTTTGATCCATGTGCTGGAAGCGACGGTGTAGTCATTTCTGTCTGTGTATATCTCTCTCACTCCCACACACAAACAAACACCCACACACACTCACACCCACACACACTCACACCCACACATTAAATGATTGAAAAACCTTTCTCTCTGTACAACTACTATATTTCCCCCCAGTAACTCTTTATAATTTAAAATATAATGAACAGTATGATCTTCTCGTTTCTCTGTGCGTAACGATAGATTCTTTACCTTAAAGGTAACAATTTTGCTGATAATGGACTCCTTAACTGAACTCACTAAACTAAACGAAAGTTGATTATTTCCGACACACACTGTTAGCAGATCCTGGCATGTCCATCTCCTTGCTGGAAATAAACGATTTTTCAAAGTTGCCTTCTCTTCATTTCCTTCCTTGGTCCTGAACATGAGTGGGAATTTGAGTACCAATTAATCATCATATTGTAATCGATACCATCATTATACTCTAATGGGTGCTTATCGACTAGCATTAGCTATATATAATGCGCATTGCTGTATATATGTTATACGATATAATTGAAGTAACAAAGAGATGTTTTCCAGAGATCAATATTTGCTGTTGTCTCATGCTGCGATTGGAATTTTTTTACAGAAATTGCTGCGTCAACACCTGTCAATAGAAATTGCAGTTTATTATGTGGTTTTTACCATCAAATGGTTCCAGTAATTCATCGGAGATTGTTTTCCTTAATACACCATTCACTGAGACCATGCTGGCAGATAATTACCATCAGGTGTTGGCAAATAATAAGTCAATTCCATTCGATTAGTGACTGATTAAATAGTCGTTTAATTAGAAATTAATTAACTGTCAATTAACGATCGACATACGAAAGACTTTATAATTAATGGTGGTATTGTTTGGTTTGCAATTACGAAATGTAATAGTTCTAATCGAGTAAAACATTTGTCGGTGATTGAATATAGATGTTTGACTCTTATGATAGCGATCTCTAATGGGTCATGAATGTGAGTTGTTGAAGTAAGGACGATAGGATATAAACGAAAACGCGAAATCGCGGATAAAAACAGGTATTGAAAACTATCTGATAATAGCACAAGGCGTGTGCTGCACCAATTGAGGATACAATTCACTAAACAGTAGTCATGGTAGTCTAGACTAGTTTGCCAATAATTACCCAACGGTGAAGCGCCCAACATTACTTACTAAACATTACAGTCCAGCATAACACCACATGTATAGGTCACCCAGTGAGCATATAACTCACTACACAGTAGTCATGGTCGACAACATTAGCTTGGTAACCATTATTTAACGATGAGGCGCCCAGCAATATTTACTAAACGTTGCCTTGTCTAGCATAAGGATACACGTATGAGACACCCAGTGAGGATTGGAACCTTCACACAGTGGCCATGATTTGTCATACTAGCTCGTTAACCACATTACCCAATGGCGAGGTACCTTATATTAACAATATATATTAAGCCTAACTTAGTACGGAACAAGGCCTCAAATATGGGGCACCTAGTAAGGATCTAACTCTCCATAGCAGTATGGGTACCCAGTGAGGATTAAACTCACTACATAGTGGTCAGCTCGCTGGACATTACCCAACGGCGAGGCACCCAATTTTAGCAGCATTTACGAAACCTAGTTTAGCACGGAAAAACGTCTCAAGTATGGGGAACCTAGTGAGGACCGAACTCACTATACGTTACTCCACGGCGAGGCGCCTTAATGCAAAGGCAATTGAAAGCCACAAAGCAAGAAGAACTAGCATTCCAAGGGAAAGTATTAATCACCGCCACCCATATATGCCGTGTTGTCTGTAACCACTTAAAAAGGTCTGAAATTTCCAAAAACAAGCGGGCATAAACTAGTGACCAATTAAGCATAGACCTACATTGCATATTGAACCCTCCTCTAAAAACCTATTTATGGGGGTAGTTTCAAAAACAAAGAACATTGTCCTTACATATTGAGGGGAGTGTGTGTGTGTGTGCAAAATTTCAAGTTTCTACTATGAACGGTTAGGGCTGGACGATGTCCGGATACATAGATACATATAAATGTCAGAACACATGAATAACCTAAACCCAACAATAAACCAGTGTTGTGGGTAGCGGTGAGTAATTATATCGTAGACGAAATAAAAGCAGTTCTAAAGGCTAGCCCCCACCACCACTTAGGCTTTTAAACATTAAATTGACTATTTTTAGTTGTTACACGATAAAGGGTTGGAACTATGTTTTTATGCGTGTGTTCCTTGGATGTTTCAATACAAGGCCATGGACTGTTTTTCTTCGTGAGTGGTTGAGATTGTATCTGACCAGTGTGAGCCTTATTAACACTGACATGATGAGAGATAAAGAGACCTTATATACTGTAGCTGCAGACAAACCCAGAGAGAGACAGAGACACACACACACACACACACGTGACAAAAATAGATCCCAGGGATAAGCATGATCTCACACACGCTTACACACACACACATACGACAACTGATCATCTTTTCACTCCCTACAGGCGACGACCTTGGTCCCAGTGCTACTGACCTTTGAAATAAAGGATTCCACAGTCAATAGAAAGCATATTCCAGTAGGGGTATGAGAAAAGGTTACGTACTCTGTTCACAAAAATGTGTCCACTATCATGTTCTTGGCCGTATCTAAAGCTTCACGTTAACAACTAAAGTCTTTTTTCGGCGACATATCCCAGTGATCTTCTTCTGGCCAGATACTCCGCAAGTTCCCCGAAACATTCGATCCATCAAAAGATCTAACCACCACTACATTGTTTCAAGCTTGACATGTTTACTGTTTTGTTGAAAAAAGACGGGCGTTTTCATCCACCGGAGACTTCATTGAGCAGAAAAAATGTATGTTATGTTACATGCACATACCTGTCAAGTTTCAATGTTGGAAATGACTGAGAATCGTAAGTCATAGATTCATTCAATCTCATTTTCTTTGGCAGACAATACTGATACTCATTGTTGAACTTTCGATGTTACTCCTAGCATGTGTGCGAATGGAATGAATAGACCCTTTCGGGGTGCGACAGATAGGGGACCTGCAGTAAATCACAGTACCGCTGTAGCACTTCCGGGCACGTTTAATTGGTTAAAATCACTAACCAAAAGATTCACACTTTTATAAAAGTTTACTTTTTATCAAATTTCTTACTTTCATAAAATGCGTGAGTATTTTCCATTAATGCGTGAGAATGTATCAAAATGTGTGAGTCTCACGCAAAATGCGTGAGACTTGACATGTATGCATGCATCATTCAAACGAGACAAGTGATCACTGTAGCGTTTCGCAGTAACAGTGTGTCCGGATACAAGCAACTTGTAATAAGGACTTCCTTTTGAATCCCACCATGCAAAGAGAAGAATCTTTCCCCCGTTTAGGTTGAAATGTTGAAAGCTGTACCGAATCTAGAACCAATGTTCATCATTTGGGATTCTCGTAAGAAATCCATTTTTCATTGTCAGAGACTATCCTGTCCAAAATGACTTACTTGTTTCGAACAAGAAGAGTAAGTCAAGTGTTTTAATGATGACCGATGTTCGATTCATTCAGTTTATACGATTCCATTTCCTAAGCACGTGATTTTTTCATAAGAAACGTCGTACTACATTTGACTGATTGCACAAGTAATAAATAGCAGAGTTAACTACAAATATACTTCTAAAACCTCCCGAACATTATGAAAAAGGATGGCACAAAGAAGTTTTGCATGGATCCAAAATAGGAAACAATGAAACTGATGAATATAAATCTCACAATTGGGAAAAATACAGGTTACTAATGAACGGTAAGATATTGATTCCTAAAGAAGAGATTACTAACACTGTCAGTCACTGATGAATAATTGAAGCGTTTGGTTCAAAATGATCCACAAACCTCGGTGAGAAAATCCACGGCATACTTCAATGAATCGAATGGAATTATTGCAGACACTTTAAGGGCTTTTAGCAAGATATATATGCTCGATAAAAGAACAAACAGCCAGGCGTCTGCAGGTCTCTATTAATTGCGATGTAAATAGATTTTATGCGATAACCGAAGAAATTGTGTACAATTCCTGGATGCGGGCGAGAAGCCGAAACTGCGCGATCATCCTTGGAAGGACATGGTGATCAGGAGTGGTTTTATACATCATTGCTTGTTTCAAAATAGTCAAAAAATTAATGCACATCCACCCCATGGCAGAAAAATGAGCAAAGCACTTTCCATCATATAAAAGATCTTAACACCATATTAAGGCCAAACCGGTTGGGAGAAAGAATTGGAAACACTGACCAGCTGTGGCAAGCAGTCAGAGATAAATGGAAAAATATTGTTACATCACACTGTAAACAACTATCGGACGGCTTGACCAAACGGTTCAGTTTTCTGAAGAAAAACAAAAACAGGTAAAAGCTATTCCATACTAAAATGTACTCTGCGCGCAAACACTGTTTGCACTGTTGTATAACATTGTCGAATATGTCAACTATAATTGTTAGAATAAAAGAGTAATTGCAAAAGAATTGATTAAAAAAGCTTGGCTGATTTGTTTCACCCGAGAGCGTAGGTAGACAAACCCAAAATAATAGATTCAAAACTGAACAAAACAGTGCTGAATATAAAGAGTAACATTTTGCTGAATGATAACGTCTGCCTTCGTGTTGCATACATGAAGTTTCTATGTTTGAATCAGTTGAGGATTGAAACTTTAATGATATTTAATAAGCTTAGCCAATAACGATACAAGACAACACAATAGAAGCTCTATTGCTTCCTACTTTCCACCAACATCTCTCCCTAGAACTGCCATTGTTTGGAGCACCTAGATTTCTTCCTGGCACTAAGAACTCTAAATGCGATCAAATTGAAGAAGCCTTCAAATAATTTATCAGTTGTTCGAATGAAGAATTCTTTAGAAAGGGAAATGACGACTTACAGCCAAGCAGGAATAAATGTCCTGAGGCTTAAAGGGAATAATTTGATTAAATAAATCATTTTTATCTGTGAATTCTTTCAATTTGTTTTGTTGAGATGATTCGTTTCCTGTTGAATAACTTGATACGAACGTCAACGTGGGAGATATTGCAGGGAACAAGGAGGATAATCAAATACTATGCTGAGAATCTTGTAGATTTTATTCAATGATGTTTCAGATTGGATCCTCAACTTTGTTGTTTTTTACTATAACATTTCGGCCAGAGTACTCCCCGGTCTTCTTCTGATGTATCTAGTATCCGCACACAAAAAAGTAACGTTCAAGAATCAGTAAAAGTTACTGAATGTGACAGTCACTTCGAGGAGGCAATACAAAACACCGATCGAAACGTTGCGAGAAGAACAAACACGAGAATTATGAGTGATTAAATTTGAGAATACCTGAACTCTTTCAGGTGTAGGTTGCATCCGGGGGTCTGTCGCTATGTGATTCTGTAAGATTGTGGTGTTAGGCCGAAGAGATGAAAACAAGGAAACGGAACTTAGTAACTTACAAAGATCGACGGATGCAACCATCACTTGAAGAAGGCTGAAGGACATATCGGCTGAAATGATGTTTAAAAACAATAAGACAGAAGACAACACCCAGAAAATATATTAAAATATGAAAGTATTTCATCTCACAATTTCGGACAATACAAGAAGGCCAAATAACGTATCTGTCAAAACCTTGTGTTAGAAACAACAAAGATAACAACCATAATTTGAAAATATATAAACCAGACAAGCCTGGCTGCTCCAGAGTCAAACTCTGCCCCTACTTCTACTTCCTTGCGTAATTCTGCTATACATTTTGCATGTATGTAAGACTTGTCAGTTTAGCGCAGGTGGTAACACACCAGGTTAGCGATCACTAGGTTATGAGTTCAATTCACGGTAGGGGAATTGGGATTTTACATATCGGTTTACTCCCCTATTGTTGGTGATGATTTTTCTTGTTCTTGTTCTTGTTACATAGGAAGGCAAAGTCAACTCTGACTTTGTCCTGGAGTTTGACAAACTATTTCATCGCAGAACATCAGATGACACAGAAAGGACAAAGAATTGGCTGAATCGTTGTACAAAAAAAGAAATATGATGACAATAGTTCGAAAAATATATAAAATAGAATTTTTAAATCACAGAACTGCAAACAACGAAGGGAGGCCGAAAACCACATCGGCTGAAATCTTGTACTACAAAAAAAGATAAAGTCAATATTTCGAAAAATATATATAAAATAAAAATATGTCATCGGATAATTTCAGACAACAGAGGAAGAACGAAGAACACATCGGCTGAAATTATTTGATAAAAAACACAAGAAAGATAATCACAATAAACCTAAAAATATTTGTTTAAATAATGAAAATACTTCATCTCAGAACTTCCGACAATATAGGAAGAATGCCGATGAACATATCTGCTGAATCGTTGTGCTGGGGGGGGGGGCAAGGATGAAGACAAAAGTGCGAAGATTATATTTTGAAGAATATTAAAACTTCATCTCTGAATGTATAGAGCATTAAACACGATACTTGTAGACAGCTCTTGCAATTTATTCGCACGTTTTAACTTTTCAAGCAAACAGGAAAGTAAGAAAGAGTTCGCCTGTTGTATCTTTTCATTCGAGTTTATCATGGCAGATAATGGTTTTAAGACGAATCGTAAGAGAGTGCAATAAAATAAAACAGAGTGATAAAAAGCCAAACAAAAAGTCTGTAGTTACCAAACAATAAAAGCGGAGAAAAGCGATGTTTTAGTTTTATTCTAACAAAGCGAAACAATCAAATCATACCTATCGGTACATTTTTGTATTTATTTTCTAAGTCATTGTTTGTAGTAAGGGCACAGATCCAGGTAAGTAGCACTAAGTGTGTCTGATATTTCTTTGAAAGCCGTTTCAGACGAGAGACGAAGAAGTTGGCTGGCGTCGTTTCATTTTTCTCTTTCTTTATTTTTACTTCTTACATACCAAATATATTTGTTTTTACTTATATATCTTTTTCTTGGTACCAGTTGGGAAAATCTGACCTGCAATCAGAAAGCGCAACTGTCTAAATGTGATTTGGGAAGTTTAGCGAATAAGGCCTCCATCAGAAAAGTGATCGTCGAGAAAGATGGCGCAGATGTCGAGGTAGATTGATGTTTTAAAAGCCTGGGTTGATCTCAACAACAGCTGCCGGCAACTGTAGACGAAAGGGAAAAAAACACTAGTCCAGCGTCAA
>VCCN01001005.1:343735-355185 GCA_006491835.1 Architeuthis dux | reverse complement strand
GTAAAATAAGATTGTTCAATTTTGCCATTGCATTAATATTTCTTTCGCTCATTTTATGTTAAACTATTCTTGTTCAGTGTCTTTTAAGTTTTTATAATTATAGTCACACACACAGGTAGGTATTGTTCTTACTGGTCCTGTTTTCTTTACGATTCTATGATCTCTTTGGTTTTTGATGTCAGTTTAACTTCTACGTAAACAATTAGCTTGTTATTTGATTTAACATAACGGCAGATTTCAAGGTTTCAAACTCATTCTGTAACAACGGGATTCAATCGACGACACTCGGTTGCAGTAACCGAGGGTCGTCAATTGAATCCCATGTTTATGTTAGTAACCAGCCTGGTTTTTAATTTCTTAAACCCTCCGAAATGTGTAGATTAATCTATATATGTAAAAATATCGTGACCTATATTTTATACTCCTGTTTTAAGAACCATGTCGCCACGGATGGATTCGAACAACCAACCTCTCGGTTGACAGTCGAACGCGCTCACCGGTTGCACCACGAAGGCATATAGCATTACTGATACTCCAAACCTTTGTTTTCATTTCTGAATCCAATTCACATGTGCCTGACTTTCAAAATCCTTATCATTTTCCACATACTAAAATCTTCAGCCTAGAAAAATAAAAACGATTTCAAATTATTAATATATACATACCACTTCCAGAATATTCTTGTTTTTTTCCGAGGGCTTATATCTGCCTAACTTTCAAAATCCTTTTCATTTCTACCTTACAAAATGGAGGAAATCCTTTCTTTTAGCCTAAAACATTCGCTGGGTCATCTTACATATGCCTACAAAGTGTTGTCTCATTCAGTTCTGTGGTTTGGGTGGGCATTGCGTTCTTTTAGTAAACCTTTTGCAAAGACAAGCAGGAGAATCTGAACATTTGTTAAAACTTTGTATCTACTGTTTCTCAGAGAAGTTTTGTGACTCGGTGTACTAAAAAAGGTTACTCAGAATAAAATTCAACACGACGTAGATTTTTATTACAATTGGTTGAGTTCTACAGAAGTCGTTAAAAAATTAAAATCGTTGCTTTGTGCTCCAACTCAACTCAATCATATTAAGGGAACTGTACTACCTAGCGTGCCCGATATACATGTTTTTATGCAACAGCATTCTAGCATTTGGGATGAAATCTGGCAAATTATGAAGCTCGCTCTGCGTATCTAGAGATTTGTTATGGTATACAGTATATACTTTTGGTGCATGAGTTATCTCTTTTTAGTCAGAGGGGTATGTTTTTAAACGAAAGAAATCAAAAGAAATAACATATTTTAATGATTCTTATAATACATACTCTTAATTCATAAAACAGAAATTAAACACGGGTGGACAAAAATCATTGCGTAAAGGATTAAGGGAGATACCTCAATGCATAAAGTTGACCCGGTGAGGAGTTAATCAGACAGAAACCAGTTTAACTTTTTTGCTTTAAACACAGTTTCACTTTGTTAATATTTAACGAATTTAACGAATTCCCGGTACTTATATTTATTAGATTTTGCAAGTATAGGCTAAAGGTTACCCACCTAGTTTATGCTGCAAACAAACAAAGAGACAAAAAGCAATTAAAAAAGCCAGATAGCGAAAGGATCTATTTCGTTGGGCCTGCCTCTTCTAACAGCCACAAACGTAAAAGACAATCGGAAATGTTTTTCAATTAATCAAATCAAAATTAATTAAATTTCAGTTATCTTTTCACCGTCTGTCATCGTTCAGTTTTCATTAACTTTATCGCGAAATTTCAATAAATCATTACAGATACATATCATGCTAGGACGTGAAGTTCCCCAGAGTGTACATGGGTAATTGTGATCGTTCTAAGTAAAATAATAAGTGCACTTACGCTGGCTACAGTTTCAGCTGTCTCGGCTTGCGCTCCACATATCACGTAGCTGCATACTCAGCCCATTTGCGATAAGTGAAATCGACTTAGAAGAGACAAAACCCCGAGGTGGCGTCACTCACTTCACCCTATGCTATTATACCCATAGCTAGAGGGTGGGATGGATTCATACCTTTTCCAATGGCATTAATGCAAAATGTACACAAACTATCTCGGCCAGAGTTGGAACTCGGATTGTTGAGTCCATTCTCTGTGCCGTTATCCGCTCAGCTACACTGCACCTCCCGTGTGGTCGTTCTGTTCTGATTAAAATCGATCTGCGTTGATCGTGCAGTAAGTGATCCCTTTGGAAGGGTAATTATTTCCTCTTTGGCGATGTTTTATCAGCTGTGGATTATATTAAAGACTTGGCAGTGGATGCAATACGTGAGATCACGAGTAAGATATATAACCTACGGTTATAGACCAGGAAGGACAGAAAACCAATATCCTGTTAAGGCTCCCCACAAAAAGAATAATAAACTACTGTAATATTATCTTGGATTTTCATTAGATGAAGCATTGTCAACCATTATTAATTTCTGACTAGTGTCGCTTTCATCTTAATTTCAGGTACTTTTCATCGTTACGCTATATGGCCATTCGTAGAAAGCACTGATTGGAAATAAATAAGAGGATGCTAGTTCGAGTCTCGTCGAGATCTTATTCTTTATTTTCGATCTACACTGTTTATTAATTGTCGTAGAATGACGGTCTGAAATATTAGTACAAAATTAATAGATAGTTCAAAATATGTCCGGAAAGTATCGAATCATTTACTTTATTTAATAAATAGCATATCTAAGACAACAGCGACCAAGTCCTCTTCAAATTACTCCCCTTGAGACCTTGTTCACATCCCAGCGTCTCTTCCACTTTTCAAAACAGTCCGAAAAGTCCTCTTTTGTCATCGTCATCAGCAGCCACGTCGCGTTCTCCTTAATCCCGTGCACGGTCTCAAATCACTTTTGGAAAATCCAGAGGTCGCAGGGAGCCAAATCTTGACTGAAGCGGGGTGTGTGTGTGGGGGGGGCGGGGGCTGACGTACCTGTGTGATGCGATGTTTTGGTAAAAGAAAAGCAAGAATCGTGAAGAATGACTCGCTCAGTCGTTGTGATTGCGACGGTCATGCAGCACACAAGCGAACTCAAGGGCGTCTCACCGCTGACTGAGTAATCTCACGAGAGAGTGTATGTTCACGCATGCGCAGTAAGGTCCCCTCTGATTGGTTGAAAAGTTAAATCAAGGCTGCGAAAACTGTTGCTTTCCGGAAAGACCTCGTACAATGCTTCTTCCATAAACCTTTATCATGTATATAACTGCGAAAAGACAGACGACACTTTTTAGCCCAACAATAATTTTGATTGTTTCAAATACCCTCGAGTAGGAAGTTGTTTCTCTCTACGCCAGGTATATGAGAATATATTAAAACAAACTATTGAACCAACGCTGAACAGTTCGTAGTGTAGTAGTAGTGTTCACTCAAAATGATTTGTTGACCGTTATCATCCGCTTGTGTAGCATTATATCCTAATTTGAAATCGTACTTGAAAATGACTCTAACTTCCTGGGTAGACGACACCATTGCTGTTAAGGGCTCAATAATCTCCGATAATAACGAATTATATCCCCTTTTACAATAAACAATTGCATCCGAAAAAGAAATTACATATGCAAATCTTTCACTTTTAACATTCTTTACGATGTAAAAAAACGACATTTCATGTGTAACGACATAATAGAAAGGCTAACGAAGCAAACGTGAAAAAAACCGGCTTGTTGTAGGTTGGATTAAAATGTATTTGGTCAAACGGGGTGGGGCTACGTGACATGCACCTGGGCCATCGATTGTTAAAACATAACCTTCTACTTATATAATGAACAGTGTGGTTTTCTTAAACATAACACTGCACTCTTCCACTCAGTGGTAACAATTTTACTGATATAAATATATCCAACCCATCATTTGAAATGATGGTCTCTTCCAGGTAAACGAATTCAGTATTTTTTCTAAAGAAAACAAAACAAAACAAACATCACATAGAAATCCAAATATATCCGTGAATCATAGTAGAGTAGATCATATGGAAATAATGGATCAGGGCGCATGTCATATATTAATGATTAGCAAGCTAATCTTGCTGGCCGTTGATAGTGGGTTCGATGCTCATTGAATCTTCCAAAGTCGATGGTTTGATACCAACATATGCTAATTTAATCTATTTATATAATGAAACTATGGACTCTGCCACTTTTTCTTATAAGATCGTCTCATAGGAATTCAAATATATCCGTGAATCTTTTCACGGGGATTAGCTAGTAACTAATATAAAGAAAATATTTTGATTGAAAGTTGGTCAGATAAAAAGCAAATCAGACTACAAGACTTGAACCTGTCCTCTGGATTGACGCAAACGCAAAGAAAAGATAAATGGATATAAAATCTTTTCATGGCAAGTTTGTCTGATGATCGAGCAACTGGAGGTCAGATTACAGGAAACTTATACCTGTAACAGGAATCGACAGAATAACAAACAAATATTCAATAGGAATGAAACCTTTTGATCCTTTCATAAGCCGGATTAGAAGTTCGAACTACAGTACTTTATCCTGTGACAGAATAGGGCGATTGCATATTTAATATAAATGCATTCCCAATGATTTTATTGGAGCAATGCATTGTAAATTATTTTACTATAGGAATGCATTAAAATCAAGAAGAAAGGAATTGTCAGTGGTCAAGAATTAATTCAAGCGTTACTGACAGAAAACATCTAGTGTATGCATAATGTGAGTTCATTGATAATGATTTTATAATAGAAATGCATTGAAAATCAGAAATGAAATAATTATCATTGGTCAGGAATTATTGCAAGCGTTACCGACAGAATAGGATTATATATCTTGTAAATATATTGCTAATGAGTTTACTATAGTAATGCACTGTACATGATTTTACTATGGAAATGTATTTTAAAGAATCAGAAAGAAAGTGATTGTCAGGAGTCAGGAAATAATGCAAGCATTACTGACAGAATGGAGACAGAAATTCACAGAAACACGAGCAAGTATTAAAGGTGAATTTTGGTCGGATTAAAAGAAGCTCAGACTATAGAATGTCCACCTGTTGTCATAATAATAACGAAAGGAAAGGACAGGCAAACATTGTCAGCAAACATTGAACGAATAGAGAAATCATTCTCCCATTTTACAGCCTTCCAGTTCCATTGATTAATATTCTTTTTCTTGATAATATTTTTATTAATAAGAAAGTTAATCTATCATGTGTCTGTTAACAATAATTCAATGAAACAAAGAATAAAGATATTGCTCATATGTCGTTCGTTATCAGTTTTTGTAAGACTTCAGCCTACAGACATGGTTTCTTATCTAGTTTAGAAATGTTCTGTTGCTTTAGATATTTTAAAGTGTGACTTGAAAGATAGAAAATAATCCCTAGAAATAAGGACAGAAGAAATAAACGAAATCCCTAGAACGAAGGAAACGAGACAAAAAGAAAAGAATAAATTAAAAAGATTTTAGGAAAAGGGAACGAAAGTAAGAAATAAAATAAAAGAAAGAATGAAATCTTTAGAGATAAGGAAAGAAAGAATGCACGAAATTCCAATACAAAGGGAAGAAAAAAGAAAAAGAAACAAATCTCAAGAAAGAAATCCGTTGAAATAATGAAATGAAGAATGAATGAAATTCACCAAAAGAGAAAATATCCCTAAAAAGGAAGAATATACTGATGACGAAAGATGAAAGAAAGCAATCTCTAGAAGAAGGAAGAGAAAGAATAAGGAAAAGGGACTTAACGAAAACTTTAGAAAGGAAAAAACACAAGAATGAAAACATAAAAAGACGAACAAGGAAGTGATAATGAATAAAGTCTCCAGAAAGAAAAAAAGAAAGAATGAAATCCCAAGAAAGAAAATAATCCTTAGAAAGAAAGAAACTAATCCTTAGAAAGAAAGAAAATAATCCTTAGAAAGAAAATAATCCTTAGAAAGAAAGAACACACTAAAAGGTAACTATGGACACCGATATAAATGACGATCAAGTTCAACATATTTACAAAGTAAAAATCTGTATTTATTTTATATTAGATGAAGCATTGTCAACCATTATTAATTTTCGACTAATATTTTTTCCACTTTCCTATCATCGCTGTTTTCTCCCTGCCGTAGAATGTCGATTTGAGTGTTTGCGATGAAGAGCAACTCAAATTAAGATGAAAGGAATGCTCGTCAAAAATTAATAATGTTTGACAATGCTTCATCGAATGAAAATAAATCAATATTATAATACTACTACTACTACTACTATTACTAATACAAATAGTGTACTTAAAAACAAATATGGAGCTGAGTGATGGGTCGGTGGAAATGAAGGATAGGTTTAAGGCTTAGATTTGATCTTTTGCCAACCGTAAAAGCTCATTCGGTAGAGTAAGTACCATTTCCCGTGGTAAAGGGATGCGAGTTCGAGTCTAGCCTAGAGCTTATTCTTTATTTCCGATCTGCGCTATTTACTCAGTCGTACACTAACGGTCTGATTGGGTGTGATGAAAAGCAACTGAAATTAAGATGAAAGAAATACTACTAAGACACTATTAATGATATTTACTAAGCTTATATTACTCTGCTATATGGTCACTAAAGCGGACAATGCTACAGAATTGTCTAGTGACACTATATTGTTAACCGTTGCTCTACACTGGGCGTATTGGGTATTTACTAAGGTTAGCTTAATCTGACACAAGGCAACAATTTTCTGGCACCAAGTGAGGATCGAACTCGCTATACAGTACCATAGGTCTGCTCGACTAGCTCGCTAACTATTACCTATAGAGAGGCACCTCATTTAGATGGGAGTTCTTGATTCGAAATTTAACCAGATTTCTCGTTGGCTCTTTCGAGTCCAAGTCATTCGCCAGCAGTCTTGTCTCGTCTAAAAGCAAAAATACACTGACATCTGGTCCTGGGGATCTCCCTCCCAGGTAGCACCTCCCCATTGCACTAATGGATTATTGACATGCACTGACGCCTGCCACAAAATGCGTGTGTGTGTGTGTGTGTTTGTCCCTACTTTAAATATCAAGCATGTCAAATAAATATTGCGTTCGTTAGGGGGAAAAACGCTGAATTACTTTGATAAGGAAACTACTGATCTACGGTCAGAAATGATCACTTGTACTTGTTCAGAAATACATTTTTCTTTAAAAAGAACGGCTCTATTTCCTCATGTAACAACAATAAAATCCACGTTCCTGCATTTCAGGAATGGGATCAGACTTGCTCTTGCCTTTGGACAAAACAGGACACAGCAATGATGCAGATGTTCCTAGCAGACCGAAATTCCATCCCGGGCGTAGTGGCTTCCCATTGCTCTAAATGGGGAGGGTCTATGGTCGCTCTGACAACTTTATGGCAAAGGCCACTGAGACTGTACACGTTTTGCCTCGACCCACACGTAAGCAAGTAGGTCCCTCTACATTTAACTCGACCCCCGCGTTATATTTGCCTTCGTGGGGAGGCAAATAAATACCAACTACATTACTATCAAGCTTATTTGACGTCACTGCACAACGAAAGCCTTGCGAATTTACGTCAAACACTGTTTGTTGACGCTGTTTATACAATAAATCTCAAATCTCAGTATTTTGAGCAGGAAAAAACAGATCACAGTTAATCTTTTCAGACTATTCACGAATCTTGAGAGTTCGATACTGTCACGGTTCTTTATAGTGTTCCAGTGCTAATATCATTAAGAAACATACCGTAGAGCTTTGTCTCGCAAATCTTTTACATGTGAGGTGATTTCGATCCACCACGAATATCCCATTATTATGTTTCCGACTTAGTGTAACCTAAGCTTGGCACGACTATATATATGTGATCATAGCCTGTGTGTTGAATAACCCTCCAGCCTGAGCAGTGAAGCTTTAAGGTGAAGTGCGACTTACCCAGAGCCGATCCCTTCCTTTAAACCAAGGGTTTGCCTCTTATGGATCACGGAAGTGGCACTAATAGGAGCAGGTTTCCTTCTCTTGGCAGATGCCAGAGCTAGCTATGAGAGTCTGCCGCCCCTTTGCGAGAATATTCCGACAGTAAGGCTGAACTATGGTTAAACCACATGACGTGAATATTCTGTAGTTGGTAGATGCATGAGCTGGCTATTGGGTTCGACCGTCCCTTTGAATGAGAATCAGTGCAGTATTGTTGTCTGCAACTTTAAGCACATATCCTCAAGACAGTGCGGCTGTCTGTAACTTTAAACACACGCACACACACACACACACACACACACACATTTTTTCATGGTACTTTTTTTTATTTGGTACTATTGATTCCCTGTGAGTCCAGGTTATAATAGACTTTGAGTGTTCGGAATCGGTATTAATTAAGATACCGACCAAGTGTTCTATGAATGTTGAAATATTCAGAGCTTAAATAGTAATAAAGTAAAAAAGAACTCAAGATGTCCAATAAATATATTTCGTGAAACGTATACGCACGTTCACATCATCAGGGATAATACTACTATACAATGCTGCTGATATTTCTGGTACCCTTTCCGTTACGCTCTGCCTCATTGCCTTTGGCCCGTTTGTGGTGGCGGGGGCGTACACACACACACGCATAGACTAGTGTGCTTTTCACGGTTTCAAGTGCACCGATTATCGGCACAAACCTAACCTTCATGTTCGAGAGCTTATTCTGTTCTCCGACTAGGTCCTGCGATTTAAAGGTGTGTTCTTTTGTTTCCACCCCTACATTCACATGGTCTGACTATTATTGTTATACTCGTGGTGTGAGAAAAGAAACATGTGACTGCACTCTCATAGAAGTGGAGATGCCAGTGTTAGGCCTTGTGTCCGTCCCCCCCACGCCCCAGTATTATAATTGTTATTATTCTGAAAGTTTTAATGGAATCGTTTCTGTTGATTCTGGGATAACTTTGTAAAGGAAAAACTTCGTCGACGTTCCTTGTCGACTTTTCTTGATTGGAACTGATTAATTACCATCACATTGGGTCGTCGGGATACTCGTGTTGTTGTTGTTGTTGTTATTGTTGTTGTCAGTGTTATTCCTTTTTTAATGCTTTTTTAGTCGCCAATCCAGTGATTGATGGCAAATTTAAAGTGATGAGACAAGTTCGGTGGTGGCAACAAAAAGAAAGTAAATGATCAGAGAGAGATATATAGAGCGGGAGAGAGAGAGGGGGAGAGAGAGAGAGAGAGAGGGAGAAGCGAAAGCGTTAAGGAATCGGAGATATGAAAAGGTCTCATTTATTGCCACTACCATCACCATCATGCCAGAAAAGAGAGGAACAGACAGAGACTGCTTTACAAAAGACTTGCCCATATTGATTTAGTCCTGTCACCAATTCTATTGTCAGTGCAGAGTACAAAAGGTAGAGACTGCGATGCAGTAGTCTTCAGGATAGTGCAAGGATCATCATGCCATTTCATTATTATTTGTATTTTTGTTAATTATTACACTAGTGGTGACTGATTGCCTCCACAGGAGATCAAGTGACAGTAAGTCTCCTCAATTCTTCAGCGCTCTACTCAGTATTCCTATTGATTTTAGTAATGTTGGATGGATTCGGTTCTTCCACAAATTCCTAGTTCTGGTACAGTTCATAAGGGATTTTCCAAGAGTATCAATTAGTATCATTATCATTTAAACCTAGAAAGAAAAGAACAAAGTATCTACAGTTGTAGTAGTAGCAGCAGCAACATCTTTATAGTGCTGGTATAACTGGTATTTCTTGATATAATATAACTTGTATTCATGCTCATCTTTTACAGCAGTAGTGGCTTTCGCGGGAGTCAAGTGACTGAAAGGTCTCTTGATACTTCAGCACACCTAAGTATTCTTACTGATTTTAGTAATGATTTCGTTGGATGTCTTCTATTCTTCCCCGTATTTTAAGTTCTTCCCATACTTTCGCCAGGTTGTTCGGGATCGTACAAACTGATCCAATTAAGAACAACTATCACTTACAAGTTACCCAGTGTTTTCATTTGTTGGTCAAGGTCCAGATATTTTCCCAGATGTTCAATCTTCAGTTTCACAATGAAGTCTGCTGAAACACCCGATGATTATTATCTGGCAGAATTTAAGATGATTAGATCTGGTTCCTTTGGCTTAATACGATGATCGGTTCGAATTTGAAATCTCACAGAATTATCTTTTTTCTATTCAGTAAGACATCATCTGGCTTCTGTTGTACCATGTATTTGCATTGTCAGATTCCAATTGTTTGAGCAATTCTCTGTTGATCACCTTTTCTGCCCAGTCATGTCTATTTTCAAACATCTTCTCAGCTAATTTGCTTTACTCACTTATATGATTGACACTTTAGTCTCTGTATCCGCACAATCAATGGTCTATCTAAGATTTACAATAGTTTGTTTTTCGTTATAGACTTATATCAATAGGAACTCTGTTTCTGACTTCAGGTGTTTTTGCGCAAACTTGCCAATGTCATTTCGTCTGCGTTTTCTTGTTTGTCTTTTGAATTATCTCTGGAGTTGTTTTATTTCCAATTGTTGTATTCTTGGATTTGCATTTTCTAATCCAGCATTTGTTCTTTTGATCCTTCTGTTGTAGCTTCTGGCTGTCTTAATTCATCATTCTTTAATCTGCCGATGTAAGAAAAAAATGAGAAAGGAATAAAGAAAGAAAGAAAGAAAGAAAGAAAGATGAGATGAGAAAGAAGGACTGGGAAAGGCAAAGAAAGAAAAGTTCAAATCCTTTCGTCCGATCCCCATGGTTCAACGACCAAGATGGATAATGCGTTTAGACAGATTATCAGATGTTATACACCACGAGGGTCAAAGGTTTAAACTATGCAATAAAGGCTCCACGAAACAGCCCTGACCCACAAATTACACACATACTAGTAATGTAAATACAGTTGACTCCCGTTATTAATGCACCCTCGAGGATTAAAGATAGTGCCGATATAACAAATTTGCTGTTATAACAGTGTTATACGAAGTGTATTAATAATGAGAAAACCAAAAGTACTGAGAAACATACTTTGTATTAGACGTTCATAGTCTAATGCCCCATATACGGGTTACAGGTTGGCAAATAAAATGAATGAACCAAATGTTTTTCAAAATAATGCACTGAAATCTTCATATGCTGTTACTGAAAACTAATCCCCGACAATAATCTTGCGGGAATATAAAAACAAACGTGCCGTTGGAACGCGTGTGTCATCAAATAGTGCAGTTAGACCGAGAGTTTATTATCATGATATGACAGAAATACAAACAAATAGTATATGTGAATGACGCCTTTGATCAGATTTTGGTTGGATTAAAAGAAATTCGGACGAGAGGATTGTACCTAATCCATGGTGTGAGAGGAACACAAGCAAATAATGAACGTTTTATCAAATGTTGGTCAGATTAAACGAAGTCGGACACGTGCTGATGAAACCACGGTAATTGTAAACTTACCAAGAATTGATAGAAACCCCAAAAAATGTTAATTGTGAAAATATATAGATCATCATCAGAAGCAGCC
>VCCN01001005.1:116378-128160 GCA_006491835.1 Architeuthis dux | reverse complement strand
CCTTAAAAATAGAAAAAAGAATTCACCCTCTATTTTGGCCCTTAAAAATAGAAAAAAGAATTCCCTCTCTATTTTGAGCCCTAAAAGTAGAAAAAAGAATTCACCCTCTATTTTGGCCCTTAAAAGTAGAAAATAGAATTCCCTCTCTATTTTGAGCCTTAAAGGTGGAAAAAAGAATTCACCCTCCATTTGGACCCCTAAAAGTGGAAGAAAAGAATTCCCACTCTATTTTGACCCTTAAAAGTGGGGAAAAGAATTCCCCTTACATTTTGACCCCTTAAATTATTATTATTATTAGTAGTAGTAGTATTAGTATTAGTAGTAGTAGTAGTAGTAGTAGTAGTAGTAGTATTATCAGCAGCAGTAGCAGTAGCACTACCAGAAGCAGCAGCTGTGTTAGATAAATATTTCTGTGTCAGAAAAATTGTATATATTCATGGGATTTTGGAGTGTCTCAAATTGCTTTTGACAGACCTTTAGTTACTTCGGTGAGAAATAATTTCCTCTCTCTGGAGCGAATGTTCCGAAAAGTGCATGTATTAACTCTGACAACGAAATGAATAAAGTCATCAGGTCCCTGCCTGTAGGTCAATCCTATATGAACACGCAATTGTCAAGACTCACTTTTCTATATAGTTATTTATTAGGCTTTGCTTTGTCTAGCAAAATGCCGCAGTTCAACTGATCCACAAAATGATAACTATCTCACCAAGGTTGGCACCCTTTATATACTAAGCTTATTTCAGTTTTGTACAATACCATGGTAGGGATCGAACTCATTACTTTAATAATGGTCTGCTAGACTAGATTCCTGAGCATTGCTCCACGGTGGTTGTAGCTGAATTGTTACATGGACATTTGCGCATGGACTGCTGAGTTGGTTGGCGCAACACAATCTTTCTATCCTAGTTTCCTAATATTTACCCTGGTGCCAGATTAACCTACGGCTTGGCGAGTTATTTTGTGGCGTATTTTTATACCAGTGAAAGTGGCAAATACACATTGCAACGCAAATACGCTAGTTCATACCAAGGTAGGAGTCAGGATTTTGAATGGTGATTTTCTAGGCATGCAGATCCTCTCCATTTGGAAGATTTACACAACACAATCTTCCTATACATAGATTCATACCTTTTTGTCTTGTGCTCCTTGTGATAACCTAAGGTTAATAAATGTGATAGACTTTGATGCATTTACCGTGCGTGTGTAGTAATGGATTCGTTAATAGATCTGAAACATCTTATATGGCTCGACGATCGTGTTCAGAAAATGGTAAATGGCTGGAAGCAAATTTTCTTGAGTAGTCATCAGAAAGAAGCAGTTCAAATAGGGGTGTTCGCTGATTAGTCATTGGGTTGGGCAACTCCCGTGCCTGACTGGTGCATAGGGTCATCTTCCTCACCGTCTCGCTCGCTTGCATCAATCATGTTTTCGCTGTTCCGCCTGTCATTGCCAATTTTCCATCTTTACGAAAACCATTTATCAACTATTTGCCTATGTCCGCCCGAAATGTCATCTACCGTCCTTCCCGGTGAGCGCTTTGACACTGTTTAAGATCAGTGTTGTAAAAAGTAATCAATATTTAGGATTTGGGAAGGTGCAGAAAACGCAATCTTTGGACCGAGTTCGAGATTCTGCCAAAGCTGTTTACGTTCGTTCGGCACTAATGCTAATTCGAAAGGCATGAATCCACTTTTACCCACAGCTGTAAGGCAATCCATCCAAGAGAAAGTCACTCTGACAGAAAGAAAACCCTACATGTTGGCAGTCACCATAGCTGGACCAAAGCGTAGGTAAAGAAGGGGGTTAAGTATCTATTTAAGCAACTACACCTCGTAAAAACCTACTTGGTATTGAAACCACAGCAGAGTGGTTGCGACCCTATGCACCATAAAGTGTTTACAGGAATAAACATTAACAATTGGGTGGGGGGCGTATTGACTGATGTGTTAATATTTAGTAAATTAGGCTTAGTGAGACACAAAGACAATGTATGGCGTGATAAATACGGGTAGAAAATACAGTGCTGCACCAATTGGGAGAGAACATGATTGCTTTCAAAATCAGCATTTGAAAACCTGGCTTTTGCCTAAGCACGAACACGACACAACCGGATCACTGTTCACAAACCAAAGAAATTCTAATAACTGAAGCAGGGGCCCAAACCACGTTCTTACACTTTGGTATAGATGTTTTGAAGTCCATACAATGATCACGTCGTGCTTTACAAAACTATATTTATCCTATATATTCATGAATAGAGAACCAAATGTTAAGTAGAATTACAAGTAACGAATATAAGTGTCGTCTAAACATGTTTACTAGTGATTATCATATCATATCGGCAATAGCAATCCTGATGTTTAAGCACGGCTTATACATTGCTATACATTAGCAGAAGTGGGTGGTAGTCATCGGTATCTACGTTGATTGTATCATATATAGTTGATAATCTTCTCCATCGACCCGCAATGCGAAACAAATCAGATATCTAGAATTGCATGTGGCACATCGATTAAGGAATATCAATTTTTTTTTTAAATTTATCAATTCAGTAAATAGTATGTAAGTGATAAAAGCAGTATTTACTAAATTAGTAGCAGTTTTTTAGTAATATCATCGGGATATATATTTATACTGCATGTCAATAGGTATGGGGATGCTGCCTGGGTGACAGCTCCCAGGTCTCCAGTTTAATTATTCTGCACACTCACAAAATTCAAAATGACACGCTTGCTTATTTCTGAGGTGTGTTTGAGACAGAAAATACTTCTGACGCCCGGTCAAGCTGCAGACAGCAAAGCGTGCCCGTAACCCTAACTGTCTTATAGTACTAGACCGGAAACGGATCCACGGTCTATTGGGTTACTGTTACTTTTTTCTGTTTTTTGTTCTTTGCTTCAAGTCAAATCGGTAGGATTGCTAAAACCTCGAGTCGAATTAAGCAGCACTTCATCTAATGGAACGAAGTGAGTAAACAGAAAACCCTATAACAACGCCACGTAGGCCACTGATCAGATTATAAGCGGAACAAGACCTACAAAAGACTCTAATCCGATCAAACTCTCCTCAAGAAGGCTGATGAATCGTCTGTTGGAGATGGTGGGGAAAAATGAATACCTTGCAAAACGATAACAAAAAAACATAATAAAAAAACAGGTCTGGTTATAGAGGCCATCACATGACCAACGTCTTTTGGCAGCATGCAATGTTGGGCGTGATCAATTAAGAAATTGGAAAAAAGGGGTGATCAATGAATAAACTACTTCTCTCGCCTTTTGTTGGGCCGTGATCACTAAAACAGTTCGAATGTTCAAAGAACAAGCATGAACGCTGCCGGACACAAACTAAGTGACCAATATAGCATAAACTTACATTGTAACTTGAATCCCCCACTAAAAACCTTCTTTTCTTTTCAGAAAGCAAAGAAAACTGTTTTTCTTTAGACATAATAAGGAGTAAATGTTTAAATTTTCAGCCCTCTAGCTCCATTGGTGCGGCCTGTATAACCAGCCAGCCAGACTCGCTGGAAAACTGAAGAAACCTATGTTGACAGTTTTTGTGACAGTTTTGCTTGACGGTTTCTAATAAAGAGATGCTTATTTTACAGTGCTAATTATACGCTTAATGCTTAAGCTATAGAACGGTCTTTTTATCGTCGATGTGATTTGAGAGAAGACGCATCTGCTATACACAGATATAACTTATTAAATAATTTACTTATATCGTTCAAACTTTTCTTCTGTTCGCTATTGTTATATATCTCTTTCGATTGAGTGATCCTTGATTACTGTTTCTCGTTCGGGCGAAGCACTTGAAAATACCTCAGAATTAATAATTAATCTGCTCCACTTGTTCAAATGACACCCGCTGCGAAATTGATTTGGAATGATTCATTTCTATCGTTCCCATGATGACTGCCTACACGTCTATAATATTCCAGACATCTTCTGTGCAGCTTTGCACCTTTACCGTACACCATAGAAAGTAACTAAGCTAGAGAAAGACCATGACTGCGAAATAAAACAGCGCATAATGATAGGTTGGAAAGCATTTGGTATGAATAGTGACATTCTGAAGAGCACCTTGCCAATGTGCTTAAAGCGTAACGTATACAATGGTTGCATAATAGCAGCCATGAATTTCGGATGCGAAACTAACAAAACGAGCTGAAAACCAACTTAGAATAGCACAGAGAGCCATGGAAAGAGCATTGCTATGGATAACTCTAAGAGATAGAAAAAGATCAACATGGATCAAACTAGAGTGAAGAATATTATACAAATAATAAAGCAGCAAAAAGGGAGATGGACTGGTCACCTAGCAAGAAGAGATGACAATAGATGAAGGAAAAGACTAACCCATTGGTGCCCATGGGACAGTAAACGCAGTAGGAAAAGATCAGACACAAAATGGAGGGACGAGATAGAAGACTTGGCAGAGGTTGGCACAAGATAGGACGTCATGGAAGGCCTTTGTCCAGCAGTGGACCTCTAACGGCTGATGATGATGATATATATATATACCAGACATGCATGCAGATATATATATATATGCATGTCTGGTTAAATACGACGGAGGTTAGCACAGTCTAGGTCGTCACGGAAGGATATGTGAAAGGCCTTTGTCCAGCAGTGGAATTATAACTGATGATGATGATGATGATGATGATGATGATGATGATGATGATGATAATGATGATGATGATGATGATGATGATGATGATGATGATGATGATGATGATGATGATGATGATGATGATGATGATGATGGAAAGTAATAAGAGACACACATTAAGGAGAACGATAGGGAGAAATTAAACGAATGATTGTGAAGACGGTTTGATACTCTGTCCACCACACAATTTTCTCCTCGATTCCAATCTTCAGGTTTATACGAAACATAGTGCCTGGAGGTTACAAATAAAGCAATTAGCACTGTTACCTAAATATTACAAGGCTTATCATTCATCAAATAGTCGGGGTAAAGCCTTCGTGTGTGTCGATGGATTATGAGCGCAATCTATGTCTTCATCTTTCGAATTGAAATTTTAAACTCCCTGTGGTCTTCGCCAAGTTAGGCTGGTTTTAATATAATCTCATCAAGACAGATGTGGATTATTCATGGCAGAATTTCCTGCACACGAACCCCAAATACGCAAGCTCACGCATTTAGCGTAGAATCGAAAGTTTGAAGTGGGGAAAAGCACCGAGATAGCAACACAGTCTTTCAACTTCTACTTCTCTCTCATATGGCCTTATGTCGTACTAAGCTACGGTTGGTAAACGTCTCATGTCAAAGTAATTGCGTATTTCTCTGCAGTGCCAGTGGTCAGCTTTCGAGCCGAGGCAAAAAGCCAACAGTGCTAAAATTGATGTTCAATGAAGTCGCCACATTTAGAAGATCGACGCAACACAATATTCCTACTCATATTTCTACCACTAAGGCTTTGTGCTCTACGAAACAAAGGTTAGTACGCATCAATAATAAGAAACATCTGTGGCCTTTCTCGTGGCCGAAGTAGTTGTGTATTTAGTTGTGTATTTATTCCAAATAAAGTTTCATTTTCTTGCCGCAAAAAACCCCACAATGCTGGGTCTTTTTCTTTAGTCCCAACAATGAAAACTAAAACCCTAACCATGTGGGACTAATGACATAAACTGAACATATCAACGCCCTATATTGCTATTTTCCTTTTATTATTTCAAACTTTTGACAGCATTAGCTTCTTCTCCGGGCAAAGATGCAAACATCTGTCTATTTGATTGATATGTAATTCAACTAAACATATATACAAGACTTTCAGGAGAAATGATGAAATGTTTTGATTCTCAAAGATCAAATCGCTGTTAAAATTTGGCCGCAAACTAACACCACAAAACGGGTTTTTAGTCGACTAGAAAAAGGAAATGTTGCTTAATCTTTATTTTACAGAAGATTTGGATTTAACACCCCTCAATACCGCTACAAACACTGTATGCCATGAATTAACACGACTTGCCTTTTCAGAACAACGGCCATCTTGGATTTCTGAGGCATTTTCAGCCATTTATTAGTTGAGAATACAGCAGATTTGGATTCAGGAGCCCTCAATACCCATAAGATTTGCACATACATTTACATGAGTTTCTTTCGGGGTCAACATTTCTGAAAAATTGACCCAGACTAAATAACACGAATTGAGTTTCTAGTCGGCGAGAAAAAGAAAATGCAACTTAATCTTCTATTTTCTCTTTGGGCTTCCGTACTTAAAAGTTATGGACCTTAGCTTCTGGTTAGAACTAACGAACAAGCCCTTCATTGTATCAACCTAAGCTAATCTGTGTTACTGAGCTCACTTGGTAGTTTAGATAGTTTCCTGTTTGTCAGCGTCAGTGGTTTTCTTTTCAGGACCAGATCAAAACTAGGATTACTAATGCTGACATACAAGCAGGAACGTACTTCCCACCGGGAAGAGTGATGCTACACAATCTTGCACCCTCTTGTGCCAGACTAAGCAGCCTGAGTAAATATTTTCAGAAACCGCCTGACACAGAGCGATGGTTAGGAAGCTAGTCTCAGAGACCATTGCTAGAGAACTGGGTTCGAACCTCACTGGATGCCTCACTCTAATTTCCCTAATCGAACCATTTCCACATCATTACTACTCGTTATTATTTTTACCGTGTTCGTAAATAGCAGATCGAAATGTATTTCACGTCTCTTTCTCTCTCTCCTCTAGTAATTGCTGATCTCATCCCAATTCTTAGCATCGTAAACTTCATTTCCCCCTCGAAAATGCCTTTCTCATCTTGCCAATCACACTGCGATTTTCCTCAGCAAATCTTGTTTGAAGTATAAACATAATAGACATCTTTCGATAACAATAAGCGGCAATGAAACCAACATAGACGAGACACAACGAAATACCAAATGTCGACTGTAGGAAGATCAGTGATGAAACTGTGAAGCATATAATAAGTTGATATTAAAATTATTTAAAGGATTACAAAGAAAGAGGTGAATGGATAGGAAAGGTGACTAACTGGGAATTGTGCCAATAATCTGGAGTCGGCTCGATTCGACTATTCAGACTGATGGTAAAAGCAAAAACGAACCAGCAGCTCTCCTGAAGAATACAAAAACAATTCAGATTCTGAGCACAAAAAGGTTAAGAACCACTGCTCTACACCAAGGTGGTACTGACATCTGCGAGAAACTGTGAAAGGTGCTGGAGATTGGAGAAGACAGTGACAGACACTAAGTCTCTCGCTGACCCATTAAGTATGCAATTCTCATATCTTTAGATCAGTAGGATTGTTAGAAACCTATATTTTCACAAAAATAAAACATGAGTTAAATGGTTAAATGCAATACATTAATATAACCGATGCGGTTTATCGATGCAAATGAATTAGATACAGGCATATCAATCAAACAAATACAAATATGATATACAGTTGATGAGCCAATAACATACGCCTCATACAGATTATGTCCCGAAAAACCAGAGTTGATTTTTATCAACACTTTTATTGCATCGATATAAACTTCTGTTTGCGCTTTCCACCAACACTGACACCTGTATTTTGCTTGGAAGCCAATACTAGGGGTACGTGTAAGAAAATTAGGCTATGAATTTTGCAAAACTGTTGGAGCAGTAACAACCACTGCAGTATTGTATATACAATTAAGAGATGGCTCCACACCCAAAGCTACCTACGGCCACTAAGCAAACTAGTATGAGAAATTCAAATAACCGCTCGTATATTTTTTCCGGATTGAAAGATGTGTCGGACCATCAGTTATCGGAAGATCTGTGGTGGGCTCGTGTAATTGGTAGAAATGAAAGCGACATGTGTACCTATCATAATTAGCGCGCTAGGAATAGTCATGAATAGCCTTCAAGAGGTTGAACAAATTAGAAATCCGATGAAGGATCAAAACCAATCAGCAACAATACTCAAGAGAGTGCTCGAGTATTGAACAGACTTGCTGTCACTTTATCTCCAGTGAGAGCTACTAGTTTGCACTAGTGTGAAAACTCAATGAGCCACACACATAATAATAACAATTAAAATGATGACATTATCGGGTTGGTTTTATCTACTTCCGACGTTTACTCTCGGCACCCCGTTCCCCGAAGACCAAAATGAGTCATATCTTTTGCAATCATCTTGAATCGATCAAGGGTAAGCTCTCTTTATTTCTTTGGTTAAGGATGTAAAACACCAGATCAAGCAATTCCCATCGGTTTATTCAAACATCCAGGGAGTGGAGTCAATTTTGACTTCCTTTCGGCAGATTCTGCAGCCAGGCTGATGCCAACAGTACTATTTTGCTTTCTTTTGGACTATATTAGCGAAGACGAGAGGGGAGATTCGGTGGACTGGGCATCCCGGGATCTCCCTACACCACTCCCAGGCTTGCGCCCTGGAGAGATCACTTCCATGTCGTTCCATTGTCTACTGAGACAGGAGGAGACCTTTTATTAAAAGAAAACCTCGAATAATGTCAGATCAATACTTGAACTGTAACGATTTAGCATCCTCGTCTTTTGTTGTTATTGATGTTGTCGATGTTATTGACGTAGTTTATTCCGAAAAGATCCTCATGCACGCATGGCATCTAATCAAGCCGATTCTTAAACCATGAATACATTTATTCATGATGATGCGAAGTTTACAATGGAAGGCAAACAACATGGCGGACATGCTTTGCAAAAAAACAGCGAATGCGCTGACGTTGTAGTATCGACCGGAAATAAATGGAAATAGCTGCTTTTTCGTTGTGTTAGATAAGCATACTCCGTTATATGTTGTCCGAAACTTGCATCTGTGGAGCGCCTTAAGGTGCACATTTTGCAGATTTGTCTTAACGCCCTAGCCATTAAATTTCTTGATATATAATTTGGCTTTTTTCCCATTGATAATGTGTTTATTCTCTACTACAAAATAAGGTTAGGAAGATTATATTTTCTTTTTTTCTTCTGTTAGATCTTGATGTTTTCGTTCATTTGCCACAGTATGCTGTTCTGAATTGGGTTGTAGTCATTGTAGTAATAAACGAAACAAGAGGCTATGGTGATTCCATCTATCAGCATAAGGAAGGACTGTAAATACTTGAATAATAATAATAATAAAATAATAATAATAATAATAATAATAATAACAGCAACAACAGCAACACACAACAATAAACAACAACAACAATAAACAACAATAAACAACAACAATAATAAACAACAATAAACAACGTAAGAAGAACAACAGGAATACTCTTTTGAATATTCAGATAATTTACGATTATTACTAATACTATCAAGTAGTAAACAAACATTACATCATGTAGATTTGGAGAAGTGGAATGGCAAAATAGCCATAGATTTGAGGATATATAAGGTTTCCGTGGCCAAATAAGTTAAGGTAACGTCCATGAAAAACGAGTGAGTCGGGTGCTACTTCTTTAATCTGACCTCACGCAAATTAGTAGATTATTCGATTTTGAGATAAAAACCAAATATAAAAAGACTAGTCAAAAATAACAATTAGAATGCTCCATCTCAAAATTCAAATAACTTAACGTAGTAACTGTATTCAACTGTATTGAACGAAATGAAATGTTATAGTGGTTCCACCTGCTAGTAAAGGTTGGCAGTCTTTCGGTGCGCGCTCTAGGTTAGTTAGGAAGTCTATGAATGAGGCTTTTTTTCTATAAATTGTTTTGAATTAGGGAATAGTCGATAAAGTAAACGAAATAAGATGCTCTGGTAGTTCCATCTATCAGTAGAGGTAGGGACTTCTTCAATGAATACTGTACTATTTTCTCGACGATATAACGTTAAAGAATTGCTTTTCCCTATAAGTCGCCTTGAATTTTAAATAGTTTACTTATACAAGGAGCCTCGAAAAACATCTCATTTCGTTAAATAATTTGAGATAGACACTGCTCCAAAGTGCAATGTAATGCCTATGAGTGATTTCGAAGCTTAAATGTTCCAGTTTTATTTTAATTTTTAAAGATTTTCCACTTGTACTCGATGTGTAGTGGAGACAGGTAGTATTTCCTGGGTAAGGAAGTTGATTTCGCTGCATGACAAGGTCCGTCTTCATTCGTTTCAAATTCGACGCAGCAAACGATCATGAAGCCGGGATAGGATGTTCTTCCACGTGCAGTGTGTTCTTCAGACCTGCCACCTTCGAACTATCACTCGTTTCGCTATATGTATCACCCCTTGTCTGTTGAGAAGTTCCAACACGTTCAAGATATCGAAAAATCCCTCGACTTCATCAAATAAAAATCAGAATCGTTTTTATGATTGAATTACATAATTTAGCTCAAAGATTTCCTCAGGTCATAGAAGGCCAGGGAAAATAGTTCAACTGTAGTCCAAATAATATATGGTACCATTAAAACATTTCATCTCAGATCTTCAGACAATACAGAAAGATCGAACAATACTGAAAGGCTGTGTCAAAAACAACTGAGATGGTCTGAAGAATAAACGAAATAATAAAAGTATTTCATTCCCTACATCAGGAAACAACCAATGATTTTCCTTTTTTTATCATTAGAACACTTAGTGGCATCGTTGAACATAAGACAAATAAAGATTTGCCTAAAGCCAATATGCTTTCTCGTTGTTTCTTGAAATGATTATATCTCTCTTGCAGCCTGGCTTTCCAGACTTCCTCGATGATGTCTGGGAACGAATGAAAGGAGAGGTTCGATTATGGAGATGCCAAATAATTTGCCAACACATTCTCCCCTTGAGATGATGGGGCTGGCGAGGGGGTGAGAAATCGGCAACACCTGAACGCTTTGGTGAATACGGACGGTACTTGTTGAGATTAGGAATTGAAATAAACAGCCTCTTCGATTAATGCTTCCGTTCACAATCAATCACGCATCAAGTGATTGATGCAAAACACATTCTTCAGCTCGTCTGCATATACTTTATTGCATTCCCACGGATAATTCCGACCCACTCGTCCAGATCGAACGTCTCGTGAATAATCGTAGCGGAAATATGAGCGATAATAACGCAAATAATTCTACAGTAATTTGAAGTGCGAAGCGAAGGAAATATTAAAAGTAGCAAAAATGACATAAGATGGAATCGATAGTTCCATAGATGATACTGGAATAAGCGAATAGGTAATTATCGGACTACTGGAACAGGGATGAAACCGGGAATCTGACAAATATTTGGAATAATGAAAATGCTTCTTCTCAGAAATCCGGACAAAGAGGGGCCAGAACAATATAGCCGCGACAAATATACTTGGAAATACGCGCAGCCCTCATTACTCTCTAGTTCCTCATATACGCACATTGTATACACAGGTATAAGCTTAAGAGGTAAGAGCAATTATTAGCAAGTTTGTCTAACTGATCCTTATTGCTATTGTGAGTTAGACCATCAGTAAATGCCCAACATTTATCTCTTTATGCCAGACTAAGCTAATTTTTGGAAATAACCGTATACGTACATTTGAAACACTGGGCGCTTGCTGTTGAACAGTGTTTAGAAAACTTTCCCCGCAGACCATTCGCTTTCATTATGAGCGCGAATCTCGAACGGTGCTCCATGATTGTGCCAAGAAGACATACTAGAGGAGCACAGTTGTTGTTATATTGTTATTATCGTATTAATTGAAGCTAGGTATCTTAAAAGTATTAATGATTGTTGGCATACTGATATTGTATTCCATCCAACGTATTAATGATAAACAGTTTAAAATTGTGTCCAATTTCACTATCTATTGTTAGTGTTAATGATATTCCTCCAGCGTACTAAAAC
>VCCN01001005.1:73416-83967 GCA_006491835.1 Architeuthis dux | reverse complement strand
TATATAATTATATTATGTATACGCCCCCTCAATTTAGTGGTTAGTAGGGAATAGCTATTTTACACTTACCTCTTCGGGGAAACTCGAGTTGAGCGCTCTTGTAAATAGAGTAAAACATATAAGTTTATATGGATTAAAAATTGCCTACACATCCGCCGCGGTGACTTAGAGAAGGGGTAAGAAGTCGGACTGCTTGCCCAGAGGTCCGGTTTCAATCCTGGCTCGAGGCACCAAGGTATATATAGTCAGTAGACGCACTGATGAGTCGTAAGACGACGAAACAGCGCTGTATGTGGATTTGACAATATATATATATGTATAGTTTTAAGGAAAAAGTTTTTAAAAAAGTAAAATAGCCAGTCTTGGGTTTAGGTTTTTTGACATAAAAATAGTAAGTTTGCCTTAACCGGTTTCGATGTGTGAGTTGTCAAAGAGCGTTTGTAGATGTCTGCTCTTGCTGGTGAAATTTCTGTGTGTGATGACAAAAGATATATATATATACAGTTTGTCATTATTTGATGGTTTTGTTTTGTTCATGTTTAGCATGCACATATTTGTCTTTTCGCTCTGCACCTTTTTGTTGGTGTATTGTTAGCATTTTCCGCTAGTAAAACATTGAACACCTAGACGTTAAGGAAACCGGTCTGTTTAGTCACTCAATAGAAACCGTCATATGACCAATTTCCTTTGGCAGCATGCCGTGTTGGCGGTCATTAACAAATTGGAAAAAAGGGTGATCAATGAACATGTTACTTCTCTCGCATTTTGTTGGGCAGTGATCACTAAAAAAAGTCTGAAATTTCCCAAAAAGAAAACAAGCGGACACAAACTAAGGGATCAATTTAGCATAAACCTACGTTGTAAATTGAATCTCCCACTAAAAACCTATTTAGGTGGAGGAGATTTAAGCAAACTTAACAACCGTTTTTTTCTAGACATAATAAGAAGTAAATGTTGAAATGTTGAATCTAAATGCTATACAATGAGAGATCCTAGTGTCTACGGTTTCTGTGACGTTATATTTTGAGAGCTACGTGTATAAGGATTGTTTACGTCAAACAAAAACTACGTATAGTCTAATTCAAAAGACACGTTTTAAAATGTGTTGGCCTGTGTTTGATCAAGAACAGCATACAACAAAGACAAACTACCAAATGTTTCATAGAATAGACTGATCGAATTGTATGTACGAAGAAGATACGATATGATATGAGGAGACTGAGATAGAAACAGATACTGAACAGAAGATAGATAGATAGATAGATAGATAGATAGATAGATAGATAGAGAACATATTCGGATAACTATGAGTCGAATACATATGAGTAGACTTTGATAGATAGTGTGAGACTTAATAAACTGGGATGGATTAACTGATATTTATGAACAGACTTAAATAGATATGAACAGAGTGAGATTGTTTAGCCGTTCTCCTTTAGAGAAATCTTTATATTTCATCCACTACAATGTTGCGTAGTAACTATCCTGCTTCTCTCTCTCCCCACCCTCTTCGTGGTCTTTGTGTTGCAATTCCATTCTCAGAACCTCTCCTCTATACCAATCGCTTTCTATGAACAAATTAAAGTGTGATATACGGAAGTGTGACAGACAGACTGACACATCGCGAATTATAATATAGATTGACAAGGTGCTTTTCAGTATATCTTCTTTTACTAAATACTTTGCAAACAATCGGTATACGTAGTTTTATTTCACTTTCATGGTTTTCTCTAATTTATATATTATATAAGTATATTTATATATAATATAAGTATATTTATATATCCTCTATTCTTATTGTCGTTCTGGGGGGAGGGGTTATAATTGGACCTTACTTCTGCCTTGATTCTGTTCATCTTTAATCTTTCTTTGAGGCATTCCATATTCAGATCAATTAGTGTGTTTGTAACTCTCCGTCTATGTTCACTCCCATTCCTTTCCAGTCAGTTTTCCAAAAGATGCTTTCAAGGCGTGCTGTAAATAGTTTAGACAAAATTGTATCCCCTCTTAACAGCAACTGACATTGATACTAGTGATGTTCCATATACAGGGTGTCCCGTAAGAATTTCTGTACCAGTTGTAAGGGGAGTAACTTTGTATTGACTCGGCTGAGAGACGTGGTATTGAAGTTTGAGGATTTTGTTTCAATGCAAAGTTACTCCCCTTACAACTGGTACAGAAAGGACATTCTAATGGGACACCCTGTATATCGACAGATGAAATAATGTTGCGCTTAAGAATATCAAACACGGGAAAGCCCCCAGGCAAGTGGCGTACTGACAGACCCATTGAACGATACAGGATTAGCACAGCTATTTACACAGTGCATACACAATAAGGAAGATGCCTTAAAATCTCTGTCTATGAACAGTGATCCTACTTTACAAGAAAAGGAGATAATAAGCACCTTGCAGCTATCGCGTATTACATTACTATCCACATATATAAACTATTCTTAAAAATAATTACAAACAGACAAACATACACTCTAGGTTACCGGAGTGTTCACTCAACAATAATACATGCAATAAATCATCTGATCGAGAAAACAAAACAAAAGAATATCACAAATCACTTTTGTTGACTATAAAAAAAGTATTGACTCCGTAAAACCACACAGTAATCTTCAACCCAGTGTGGGAGCAGGGTATTAACAAATATTGCATACATATAGTAGAGAATATATTCAAATATGGCACTGTAATAATTCGACTACATACATATATGAATAAAATAAAGATTGGAGTAGGAGGAGAGAACGGCACATCACACACACACACATCACACGCGCACACACGCGCGCACACACACATGTCTGATCTCTCTGGATAAATGTAGAACAACCAAAACTGTCAACATAGGTTTCTTCAGTTTTTAAGCTGGTCTGGCTGGCTTGTTGACTTGCTATGTATGTATGTATACAGGCTGCGCCAATGGAGCTAGAGGGCTGAAAATCTAAACATTTACTCCTTATTATGTATAGAAAATACAGTTTTTTTGCTTTGAACCCCACCCCCTCTAAGTAAGTTTATAGTGAGGGGGGGTCAATTTGCACTGTAAGTATATGCTAAATTGTTTATTTTGAAAATTCGGGCATTTCTAATGATCACTGTCCAACAGAATGCAAGAGAAGTAACTTACTCATTGATCACCCCTTTTCCCCAATTTTTTAATTGATCACCCCCAACACAGCATGCTGCCAAAATACGTTGGTCACGTGACGGTTTCTATTTGGTGATTAACCAGACCTGTTAATTAATAAGTTTCAAGCTAGGTGTATTGACGCTACGAAAAATGCTTGTTACATTCTGAATCGTTTTAATGTTGAGTCTCTTTCCGTTATCGAAACGACAGACTGCAGGCAGGTCGCGTTTTCAAATCACAAGGGGAATAAGAAGCTCTATAACTGAACCTTGTCGAGTATTATTGAAGCAGACATATTTATCATTCAAAAATATCTTCAGGAATTTTTCAGCACTTATAATTAATTTTCAAAGTCATCTGTAACTTGAATCTCCTGAAGACGTTCTAAATGAGTTTTTTTTTCGAAGAAGAAGAAGAAGAATGAATGTTCAATCGGCGAACATCTTTCTATTTTTCTTTAGCCGAATGAAATTCAAAATTAATTTGCATGCAAATTAGGGTAGAGAGTAATGGGATCACGTGTTAATCTATTTCAATTTCCACTAGAAATGGGTTACGTGTGCTAAATATGTTGAAAGTGTTGGTGCAGACATCTTACAGCAAATCAATTCTTATTTCATAGTTTGTTAAGTATATGGAAAATTCCCAATGCGATTATAAGTATTATAACAGAAGACTAGCTTGCTGATCATAGCACTATGTGCGGTGCCCAAACATCCATTTTAAGTACCCTATTATTATAACAGATTGCTTGCAAACCATCGTTCTAAAGCAACTCCTCAGATAGCGATTTTAATTAGTATATTAACAGAACGTCTTGTAACTATATACTCTAGGGCAGGCGCCTAAACATTATTTTAAGTATTCAAATAACAGAGTTATACCTGGAACATTGGTGCAACACAATACTCCTACCCTGATATGGCCCCATGCAACATTCAACTAAGCTTAGTTAATATCAGTATTAAGGATAACAAGAATGGTTGCTGCAGGGTCAAACACCACTCCTTCTATTCCGACTGAAGATGATTACTAAAACCTTTGTATTGTATATATGATAAATAAAACAATATTAAAATATATATATTTAATATTGATTTGTTTATTAGAATGAAATACGCCCATATGTATGTGTATGATACATTTTCGTTAATATTATGACTTGTCAATTTAGCTCTGGTAGTAAGACCCATCAGTAGATCGTGAGTTCAAATCACGGTTGGGGAATATTCATATCGTTTTACACCCCAAGTTTTTGTGAGGATTGTTGTTTTGTTCTTGTTGTTCTTGTTCGTGCTGTTCTTGTTACGGTAGGAAAGTAATGTCAACCGCTGACTTTGTCTTGGAGTTTGACAAAACCAAAGCGCAAGCAATTAAAATAGGGAGAGCTACTTTATATATCTAAGAAAGTATTAATGAGTATAGTAAACCCTACTACTTAGAAGATTCCAATTTGGTTTATTTTCGTTAAATAAAGTTTTAACATCTGTTTCCTTTTGTCTCTGTTTTTACTACATTATTCACATAGTTTATTATTTTGCAAGTGTTGAATAGTCTCCCCTTGGAATAAATGTGCACCCAATTAATTAATTCTGTTGGGATCCACTAGAGTCTTAATTTTTTTAACTGACTCGAGAGGTATTTAGAAGCACGGGGTGTGAATTCTTTAAAAATTGTCTCCCAAAAAGTTCACTTTAGATAGTTTGAAACTACTGTTGTATTCGTTACTACATAAATCATTCATTCCACTCCTTTTCTCTAGCCGCAATAATTTGGGGAAAAAATCACAGATATATTTGAACAAAGAAATATAAGGCTATCAAATATTGATGAGCTTCTGTGAGCTACAAATGCTATCACTGAGAGTATTTACGTTTTTTATTGTCCAATTTTTATGTTCTAGGATTCTAGTTATCTTTATAGCATATGTTCATAACATTAGGTACCTACAAGAAAATTTTATTGCATTGCAATACACCATTTTTTTTCACTGAACAGAATAATGTCAACATTTTCATAATGTCTACATTTTTATGAAACACAATAATGTTTACATTTCGCTTTATGTACATATTTGCTGCATTGATTTTCTTAATGCTTTTTCTGTTATTTTATGACACAGCGTTTGCTATTAGACTTCAATTGCATTGTTTTGTTAAAATGTTTTCTACTCTTCTATATACGAAGCGTGTGTCAAATATTCTCCTTAGCTTCAATTTTACTGTTTTGTGGGTTTTTGCCTCTGGTTCTACGAGCAAAATATAATTCATTCATTAAAGTTGTGAGATTGAAAATACTTTTGTTTCCCATCATCTAAATTAATCTTCTCTACTATGCCTAGTAAAACCTTAGTTTACTTGTGTGGCAAAGACTTACAGTACACTTACAGTGCCTCTCCGTCATGTAATGGTTGCACGCCATTACTGTTATAGGGAGTTTGATCTTCACTGAATGCCCCACACTTATATAAATGCCCTATGTCAGACTATGCTAAGCTTAGTAAATAGATACAGTGTCGCCCATTAGTGAGTACACCACACTACTTCTTTTATCGAAAGTTCATTTTCTTCTAAACCAAACATAGCAGGATTTTATTATTTCTAGTGGAACATTACACAATCAAAACGCTGTCCTAATTTGCACTAGAACATTCAACGTCGTTCCAACACAGAGGTTAGGTTTTCGTACAAACTATAAGTGGCATCACGATTGACTAAACCAAACTTAGTGACTGCCTACACGCTACTTGATATACAGTATCGCCCATAAATTAAACACCTATCACCTTTTAATAGAGAGTTAATTGTCTTCTAAATCAAACATAGATTTTATTATTTCTAGTGGACCATTACACAAACTCTACAGCATTGAAACTCAGTTGCCAAAAATATATGTTGCTGTCCAAAAATGAGTACGCCCCCACTAAAAAGGTTTATTTAAAATCAATAGTTTGTTCATACCTGATAATATCCGTTTTGATTGTGTAATGTTCCATTAGAAATCCTGCTATGTTTGGTTCAGAAGAAAATTAACTTTCTACAAATTACTGGTAGCAGTGTACTCATTTATGGGGGATACTGTATCTGTGAGTCTACCGTGGAGCAGTGGTCATGGAGTTAGTCTCACATATTACTGCAGTGAGTTTGATCCTCACTTCAGTGGGCATCTCGCCCTAGAGCACTATTTAGAAAACAATTCTCACACACCATTACTACAGGGCGCCTCACACTTATGACCCTATGCCAGATTAAACTAAATTTGGGAAGTACATATTATTTGCCTCGCTGTGAACACTCGTTAGTAGACTAGTCTTACAGATCATTACTACTATAGTGAGTTCGATTCTCACAGGGTGCCTCACACTTATGACCACGTGTCATACTAAACTAAATTTGGGAAATACACAGTGAAATACTCATTATGTACCTCGCTGTAGAACACTAGTTATCATTACTACAGAATGAGTTCGTTTCTTACAGGGCACCTCACATTTTCAGCCCTGTGCCGGAATAAACTATGTTTGGGAGATGCATATTATGTAACTGGCTGCAGAACACTAGTTAGCAAACTAGTCTCGCATACGATTACTACTGTAGTGAGTTCGATTCTCACGGGTTGCCTCACACGTGTGGCCCCATACCAGGCTAAACTAAATTTAGAAAATACATAGGCACCACACCGTGCAACACTGGTAAGAAAGCAAAGTCCAACAGTTCATTACTACTGTAATGAGTTCGTTTCTACAGCTCGTCTCACACTTGTTGTCCTGTGCCAGAATAAGCTAACCTGAACAAATAGTTATACATACCTTATAGTACTCAAAACCCTTTATAAGCGTAGCACTTGGTATCAAATTCAAATTCAAATTAACGTACGACCCTGTAGATCGCCGGGGTAAATGGGTGGATACTTTCGGGACAGACCTCGTATTTGTGTTTCGACGTGAACAGACGGCTGCATACGTGAGCAAAGCTGTAAGCGAATATTTGAATCGTTGGACACGTTTCTTTTTATATTATAAGTATTGTTCTTCCAAAGATCTCCACGCGAACGCGAGCGTTTTTTCAGCTGAAGGTTTTGTAAACAGTCCATCGACAGGTGCATACAGATATATATATATATATATATATATATAGATATAGATACGTACTCTCGTATAATATTTTTTCTAGATATTCACGTACGTGTATATATTGCGTGTATACAAACGTTTGTAAAAAAACATGAACACATACACATGCACATGAACACATACACATACACATAAACACATGTGCGTACTCCTACAAATAGTTATACGGATTCACGCAGACTCCAGTCCATAAAAAAATTAATATGTGAAATCGAAAGTGAAAATTTAGGCAACCAAGAAATACACAGAAAAGAAAAAAATGGCGATTTTCTTTCTCAGTTGAATTTTTTCAGTTGATTTTTTCAGCTGTATTTTTTTTGGTCGTCTTATCGTCCGTTGTTAAAGGAAATATTCTAGTCTATACCAGTCTGTCAATCAAACTGTCGGAAACTTGGCGCGCTCTCGAGCATTCTTCCCTAGAATTGGTTTCCATTTTCTTTTTTTTTCTCCTCACATTTTCGAAATGATATATTTTATGAAACTTAGACAGCTCCTTTCTTCAGCAGGACTTGAGATTATTCAGTCAACAGCTGATCGTCAAAGTCAGATCTCATCCCCCTGGGATTATTGCATGAATATTGATGGCATGGGGAGTTAACTGGGACTGGCTCACTGGGACTCTGTCAAAGCGACACTTGATAAGATGGATAAAAAAGACGCCCAATATTCATACAAAAATGGAATCCCCCAAAAAAGAAAAAGGTAAAATTAACAAAAAAATATATTCATAAGTGAATAACAGTAACAAAGGAATGCGTATTAGTGACATTTTGCAACTCAGTATAGATTTCAGGCATAGTTGCCTATTTGCCAGTGGTCAGTGGTCGAGTCTAGGTAAAAGCCAGAGTTTCAAATGCTGATTTTCAATATTGGTAAGTAGGTACGCTTTCTACACAATCTTTATATCCTTTTTTGGCATTGCGCCGGACTAAGATAAATTGTAGAATGATAGTGAGCAAGTGCATTTTCCAGCTTATTTCGATCTTCGAGTTCAATCTTCACTGGATGACTAACTAGTAGCCCCGTGTCAGACTGGTAAGCTCAGTAAATACCTCTACATCGGTATGTCTTTTGACAGAGGTAGCTGCATATTTGCGACAGGGGTAGATGGTCGGTATTTGAACCCAGCTCAAAGCCAGGCCTTCCCCATTTGAAAGATTGTTGACACACAATATTCTTAACCTTGTTTAACCTCATGTCAGGCTAATCTGAGGTTAGTAAATATTTATACGAATGATTACATTTTCACAGCGCCATGTACTTATCTCACCAACAGCCGATGACTGTCGACATGTATTGGTCAGACCTCTCGTACCTTCGTATATTTACTACGATTAGTTTACTCTGATACACGGTCAGAAATGTGAAACACCAATGATTGGGTCTCCATGGTCGTTCAAGAAGTAGAAATAAAATCATTGACCCGTGTGTTGTGCGACAAAAGAAGCACATTTGCTTTTATTTTCTCTTTTGGCTCAACACGGGAAACAGTCATTTTTCGACAAGATTGTCTCCGGCCATAACAATGGATGCATTGCCAGAATTCCATACGAAGCCTTCAAGATGACAACGTGAACTGATTCTAATGGGGAAACTTATTCTGTGTTTTGTAAAATTCAAAAGGAATTCTATATTACTATATAATTCTATATACTTGCTGGAAACTAGATGAACTGTGATCGCACAACACTACAGTGAACAATCGTCTAGTTTAATTGATGCAATGGAACATAAAAGATATTTACTAGGCAATAATGTTGACCGGTGATTTTGTTGCATAACCGTACCGGTTCCTACGTTGCAAATGCAACGAAGAAAACGATAATAGGAGTTTGAATTGGAATTTCTTCCACGTTCGAATTATTCTCGAAATCTCTCACTTTCAGATGGTCAATTGTTCCGCTCCATACAACAATACTTTTCTCGTAAGTGGCTCCAAAAGTTGAAGATATCGACATATTCCTCGACGAATTCATTGAATCGAAATCGTTATTTAATGGTGGAATATACAGTTTAGCTGAAAAGTGGCCTACGGTCATCGAAAACCAGGAACAGTACTTTGATGGCTGAATAATGGTGATATAAATTTACATGAATAAATGTAGTAACATTTCATTTTGTGTTAATTCATTTGTGTACATATGTATATTTTTAAAGTTTGTATTTCAGTAGTTCGGCAAGTTTGCTTCGCATGCATATACATACTGTTTGAAATGACACACAATACTACGCCTTATCTCACTGTAATTTATTTTAAATACACAGAAAGTAACATAAGGTTGGATTTTTATATCGTTTAACAGATCAATATATAAGGTATCGAACCGGGTATGGAGCCCGGTGACGAAGACCCGGTTTCTGTTGCATGCGTCAGCTTAGTGAACCTTGCAAGTTTCAAATCTGGTCGAGACCAGGACTTTATTCCTACAAGAATTTATGACCACCCCCTTGACAGGATGCAAGTCTACCAAAGGGATATCTTCCACCCTAATCACACAGCTTAGAGTATCCTCAATTAGCTGTTGGGTGCACATTGAAACTTTTTCCACACTCTTCGCTTATACCGGGTATCGAACCCAGGACCTTCTGCGTGTGAGAGCAATATGTAACATTCATTAAAACGCTGTATTAAGGTCAGGTCTGTATTTTCATCAAGTTGATCAAATTGAAAACTCAACCTGTCAGAAATAGTGAATATAATTTGTTTAAAATTAACGTTTATGGGGAATGGTTTCATAAGCATTTACATAAATATCTACTTTTAATATTTACTATACTCAGCTTATGACAGAGCACCAAATGGTTGGGATAAAGTAAGGAGATTGTTTGGATCCAATTTACTATGTGGGGAGGGTCTGCCTCCTTATCTTGAAAATCAACAGTCGAAATTCTAGCTTTTAGCTGGGCTTGAACACCGACCATTGGCGCCGGTGGCAAATATACAAATGTCTCAGTCGCCAAACAAACCGCATAGATATCAAAGCTTAGCTTAGTACAACACAGGGCCAGATGAGAGTAATTGGAGGTAGCAAGATTGTGTTGCGTCAATCTTCCAAGTGTGGATGGGCTGCCTTCTTTTGAAGACACAATTCAAAATTCTGTCTTCTTGCCTATGCTCTAACTCCTGTCGCTGCCGGTGAAAAATACGCAAATGTCTCACCAATGTTGCCAATTTAGCTCATTTTTGTTTTCAAAAAAGAAATTGGCAACACTAACACACACAAAACCTTTTAAACGCACACACACACACACACACACACACACGTGTGTGTAAA
>VCCN01001003.1:441466-451612 GCA_006491835.1 Architeuthis dux | reverse complement strand
CGATGATAATGAAATTGGCAACACTGCATTTATTCCCCTAGAATATTTTTAAATGAAATAGAAAACAAATACGTAATGTAAATGTATCCATGTAATAGTCTCCCTTGAAAGTTTTTGCCTGAATTATTGTTAAGCTCCAATCAACAGCATTAGCATTTTTTCCATTTCATGAATGGACCTTGTTGTTTCTTTGTTATTACCGTAGATTCCATACTTGCCGAACCATTCACTGCTTCCATTATGTTATCTTTCCCTTTTTTTAAACTGTAGAGATAATCGAATGGGACAACTATTTTCCTTCTTCAAATTGGGTGATCATTTTCTAAATTATAATTTAATTTCTTTTTTATCGATTTTAAATTTATTTTGAATCTTGTTTTCAATTTACAAATTCAAACGTTTTGAATTATTTGTTTTATTCATTGCCATCACGTGACATATCATTCCCGTTTTAAAATTTAGAATGTAACCAATGCAACACTATCACGGTGTGTTTCAGTAAAATATGGTTTTGTAAATTTATAAAAAGAATATGCAACACGGGTTCAGGTACAACCAAGAGTAATACCTATTTATGGTATTTACATAGTATGTATGATTTTTTAATGTACAAGTATAATGTATATACTCCCTTGCATTTTATCAGCTCATATACACACGTACGACAAGCACATTTGAATATTTACTTCTATTTTTTAAAATGTACTGTAAGCAATGGGCAATGCACGGTCGATAACTTAGTCATTCAAAACATAACGGTATATTTTTGAGTTTTCGATTATTTCACATTTAACTTGAGTTACGAGATAAAATGTTGGAAAGATAGTTGTTTTTGCGTTAAAAAATATTATATTATACATATTGTTCATTATATAGATAGATGTAAAAATGTACGAATGAGAAAATCGATTATTCCATACGCCAATTTGCTCGTAAAATTGGGGATTCGGTAACATATGCATAATTACTGGAACCGATGTTATCGCTGAGCGTCTCTACTGTTTCTGTTCTGATAGTCACCAGTTCACAACCATACGGATTTCTAGGCTAATTACAAGCAAGAAGAGATCCCAAGTGTCGCAAGAAGAGATCTCAAGTGTCGCAAGAAGTACTGAAAAGTAATGGATCTTACACAAATATATACACATCTTTATTTAACAATAATTGACAATCGTAGAATTTCGGCCGCGCATGATAAGTGCCCAACGCACCATTTTAAAATTTGATATTTTCGTTATATTTTAGAGCTACATTGCTCATCTTGATCATGAATCATAATGCAGAGTGTTCAAGCTTTAAAAAGACTGAGCATAGTAGCTCTAAAAATAACGAAAATATCCACTTTAAAAACGGTGCGTTGGGTACTTATCATGCGCGGCCACTCATATACCCAATAAACTTATTTTAGTTTGACACAAGGACTATAAAAGTGGAGCAATCAGCGAGGATCGAACTAAATTTCACTCTACTGGAGGCGTCCATATTTTCTCCTATTAATGTTAGTCATTATCATAATATCAATGTCTCTGCATTTATGACCTATTATGCTTGACCGGTGTCATTGCTGTATGATATGGTGGCAAGAGCTGACTAATTGGGGAAATCGATGGCACCGGACAATTATCGAAACCGATGTTATCGCTCACTGATTCTGTCTTGATAGTCGTCAGCTACTGACCAGTTACTGACCTTTGGCCTAATTACAAGCACGAAGAGATCCCTAGTGCCACAAGAAGTGCTGAGAATTGACGGATCGTTTACTGCATGCAAATAAATGACCAACATCCGATTTAATGGGCAAAAGATCTTGATCTATGTGGCTGAAACATGGAACCTAGCCATAGAATTGGCTCTCAAAGAAACATGCAACATGGTCAAGAGAGAATCATACTTGGCGTCACATTATCACAAGACAGCACAGTATATTAGAGAAAGAACGGCAACATGCTCAAGAGAGAATCATACTTGGCGTCACTTTATCACAAGACAGCACAATATATTAGAGAAAGAACGGCAACATGCTCAAGAGAGAATCATACTTGGCGTCACATTATCAGAAGACAGCAAAGTATATTAGAGAAAGAACGGCAACATGCTCAAGAGAGAATCATACTTGGCGTCACATTATCACAAGACAGCACAGTATATTAGTAGAAAGAAAGGCAACATGCTCAAGAGAGAATCATACTTGGCGTCACGTTACGTTCCATGTTTCATGTTTCAGCTCCGTATGCTACTATCGGGAAGACGCACTGGATTTAGACCCTTCTGTGTCGGTTCTTTAGTGAAAACTAGATGGGTCATTTCTGACTATATTTTCTCAATATTGTTATTGGGTAGGAGGTCAAAAGTCAAAGGTCAAAAGTCCTACAGAAACTTGCGGGACTCGAGGAGGTTTGCCACAAGGCCATTTTCTTTGAGCAACTGGTGAAGAACGATCTTATTCTCAATGGTTTATGCGACTAGTACAATAACCACGGTAATAATTCGAACAATCAGTAATGTTGAACGATTTTTAATCTTTTTATTTTCTGAGTTTGACTGTAAGTACAGTGGAATCTGCTTAATAGGACCAACGGTTATTAAGACAAGCCGCACAATAGGACCAATCTTGTAAGAACCGATTCCAACGTATGTAATCATTGCTAATTTACTTCGTTTATTATGACCAATGCGTCGTTTATTTGGACCAAGCAGCAGTGCTACCGAATTATATATTTTTCAGTTCTCAAAACTAACTTTCGAATATTTTTAGCTCGTGACTCAAATTTCCAAAAGAAATAAAAAGTTATACTCCTTGAATAAAAATGTTGTGCATAAAGAAAATTCAGTTGTTCGATTAATCGGACAAGCCGTTGGTCATTGGTCCCGATCATTGGTCCTATTAACCGGAATCCACTGTATTTATGAAGCTTATCTTAGTCTGGCACGAGGCCACAAGAGTGGAGCTCTCAGTGAACAGAGAACTCACTACAATAGCAAGTTTGCAAGACTAGCCGGCTAACCGTACTTATATAAAAGTTATAATAAAAGCTTTCTGCCTTTATCTAACCCGTAGACATGGTTGTCTCTATACTGTGTGCAGACACGTGTTTTGCAACTAGCGCACAAAGGAAAGTAATGCGCGCACAAAAGATTTCAAATTCTATTGAAAACGTATTGATTCCCTATGTCGAATTCAAAAGTGCACAGCTAGTTTTTGTCACAGGAAAAACATTTGCACGACATAAGATTTTTGCGCACATTGACTATTAAGGATTAGAGGGAACACACTGGCTCTGTAGGCGGGTCCAGACTTCTTTTTAGGGACCACATTTAGAAAAGCTCAAATGGCAATGGGCTGGTCATGTTGCAAGAATGTCAGACAACGACTCACAGCGTGGATCCCCGCTGACTGCATGCCCTGCAGAGGGATAAGACCCCCCCCCCCAAAACAGGCGCCACCAAAGTCGCAAGACTCTAATTAAAAAAGAAAAACGTTTACCAAAGTCGCAAGACTCTAATTTAAAAAATAATAACCGTTTACCAAAGTCGCAGGGCACTATTTTGGGGATTATAAACTGATTTCGGCATTAAATGACCTATCAAGGGTTGATATGCCGCTAAACAAATCAATCAATCAATCAACCAGAGATCATATGCGAAACTGTGGCCAGCACAAAATAAGATGGCGTGACGAACTAGACAAGTTCAGAAAGTATTGGCTCCGTGACGCCCATGATAGAGAATACCTGGCGAATCTTGGGTGGAGGTCCAACGACGGACGCTAAAAGGCTGATGATGACGAGTTGGATTCTTTTTATCTTTAAATGCAGTATATATCTATTTTGGATTTGCTTCAAGATTCAGAGACAAGTCAATGTTTTGTTTTCATCAAAGGTCTATCTGTAGCGGAGTGAGCTCTTCTGATGGGAAAAGGTGCCAATGAATAAATAAATAGTCAGATGGATAGACAGACACACAGACAAACAAACAGACAGATAAGTTTAAATGCGTTCTCCGAATGTGACTAACACTAGATCAGCTGATTAAAGAATGCAGAAGTCAATAAGTATAAACAAATGAAATTGTTTGGTTTTGTAGAGGCTAAAGTATGTATCCTTCGAAATATCACGAATATGGAAATAGGTTCTAATTATAAACAATAATACAAGGACTTTTAAAATTGAAATATAATCAGTCTTGCTCGTATAAAAAGTCGGATGATGTTATCACGTAACTGTGGGAAGTGTTGCCCGACACGTCACTAAATACAGCAATAAATAGAAGCCCAAATGTTTCAGTGTTCTCACGTTCCCTTGAAATTATCGGTTTTTCCAGAGCAGTGCAATGTTGCAGACAGACTGATATAGATAGATAGATATGAACAGGCTTAGATTGATAGAAAGAAAGATACATAGATAGATATGAACAGGCTTATATATATAGATAGATAGATAGATAGATAGATATATAGAAGCATGACATTCTGAGTGCAGATCCATAGTCTCGCCAAACTAACACCACCACTAAATAGATAGATCTAAACTGAGATGTACAGACTGACTGAGAGAGAGGCAGATTAAGGATATTAAAGTTTCAAATACATCAACTGTGTATGTGTTTCTTTCGGCTTTGCATTCATAATTTCTTGTTACTGTCTGGAAAACCGACATGACGTTTCTTTTCTTATCAATTTGGCATTAGTTTGCAAATATCTAAAGACCGTTATATTGTCAAACTCCAGTACAACGTCTGGAGTTGAATTTATCTTCCTACAGTAACAAGAACCACAAGAACAATCCTCACTAAAATTAGGGGTGTAAAACGATATGCAAAATTCACGTTACCCGACTGTGATTTGAACTAGCGACAAACTGATTGTCAGGAGGCTGTCTTACTGACTGAGCTAAATTGACAAATCGTAGATATTAAAGAAAATGTATCATACAGATACGCACGCTTATTTCATTCTAATAAATAAATACATTTATACAAAATATATTTTTACAAATTTGTATTTATTATATATACAATACAAAAGATGCAGTAATCATCTTCAGTCGGAATAGAAGTTGGGGTGGTGTTTGACCCTGCAGCAGTCAGTCTTGTTTCTTATCAACTTGGCATTAGTTTGCAAATATCTAAAGACCTTTATATCCAGTCAATGAAATCATACAAAACATGTTGATATGGATAAAGTTGTGTAACTTTGATGAAAAAAAAGACTTTCTCAAGGTATCGAATCAATTATTGTATCAGATCTTGTTGATCACTAAATAAAAACCGCCACGTGACCAACATCTTTTGGCAGCAAGCCGTGTTGGGGGTGAACGATTAAATAATTTGAAAAAGGTGTGATTACTGAATAGATTACTTCTCCCGTCTTTTGTTGGGCCGTGATCACTAAAAAAAGTTCGAATTTGCAAAAACAAGCGTGAACGCTGCCGAACACAAACCAATTAGCATAAACTTAGATTGCAAATTGAACCCATCACTAAACACCTATATTTCTGGGGAGCGGTGCGGGGGAATTTGCAAGAAACAAAAAAACATTTTTTCTAGACATAATTGGGAGTGCATGTTTACATTTTCAGCCCTCTAGCCCCATTGGTGCGGCCTGTACGCGCGACACATGCATGAATAGCCAGCCAGTCAATAAGCCAGCCAGACTCACTTGAAAACTGAAGAAACCTATGCTGACAGTTTTGGTTGACAGATTCGAATAAGAAATGAAAACAGGACACTAACTGTATTAATAACACCTCATGTCTAAATCCTATTAGTCGGGTGGAAGTTGGTGGAATTAGAGCACAAGTGTGAACTAGGGTATAGATGCGATTGTTTGGCTGGAAAGGATAGTTTAGAGGGTGCTGTTCCAGATTCTGAAGGGTGACACTTTTTTAGTGACGTCATTAGCAACGCCCCCTTTATCACCACATGAAACCTACTGAAATGCACTTGTTGGGTACCAAATTAAAGCACTTTTTATTTAAGAATATGACTATAAAATGATGTTTAAGTTAGATGGAGCCTCCTCATATATGTAATTAAAAGGTCAAATATAAAGTTGTGTATGGCTGAAACTGTTAAGCAACTGTCCATGATAAGTATGGAACATTTAGATTCTTCATTAGAATATCATGATTGGTCTATAATCCTTATTCCCCACAGAATGCAAGAATATCATCAGAAAATGAATTCGCTGGTAGGTCGCCTTTAAGGTCAAATACGACACATACATGGAACATTCTGTACATGTGCATATATGCAAAGATAACAATCAAAAGGCTCTTGTTTGTTTTAAATTCAGCAGTTGAATGGTTTCTGGAATTGTCTAAAGTTATTCTATTGCAGTTTGATTGAATGGGTTTAAAGGAGCTTTGAGTAACAAGTTGTAGCGAGCAACACCTTCTTTTGTGGGTGAGGATTAGATTATTTTAATGATTCTCTTTTTGAACTCTGTTCCATCCTTGATAATACTAAATTTACTTTTCATAATTCAAGGCCTTTCTAGTAATTCATTTGGTACTAGCTGCTTTATAGTATCATGACAAACAGTCACCTTTGTCAGTGAATTTAACTCACAATTTCGGTAAATATTTTTTCCTTGGGTAACGTCATTTCTCTTTAATAATCTAATCATTCCTGTTCCTTTTTATGGTAATGGGGAAATTGCACCGAAGGTCTGTGCCAACATGTTCCTGGACTACTTGCAGCTTTCGGTCAGATAGATTGACATGCACTAACTACTACTGGTGTAAAGCCGGTGAACAGGGTTCATAAATCAAACCAACGTCATATATGAATTCACTTGCCCGTTAGGAGACTGTGTCTTCCACCAACAACCATCGAATTATTATATTGGACAAACCACAAGCACTCTATCTAGACGCCTTACATACCACCTCTCGGATCAGAGCGCAATACGAACTCACACCCCTTCAAATTCCCATACGTCAAATTCTTGTCAACAACACCCGCATAATAAAACAAATCAACTGCAAAAAAGGCTTGCGATACTGGAAGCGCTTATGATAAAGATTTTAAAAACCCAACCTTCAACAAAATCTTCTTTGGGCATGGGTAGGGAGTCTTAAATCTATTCAACAACTGAAACAACCGACCTCCCCTGCCAACAAAGAATGCATTCGCCCACCACTCGTCCTGTCACGCCACCTCAAACAACCAATGGAACACGTCCAATTTAATGTGCAAAATAGTACCACTACAGTTTTTCCAGATTTCGAGGACTACTGAATGTACAGTCGAAAGCACTTGGTCAAAGATATCGTTTGGAGAATATTTATACACACACACACACACACACACACACACACACACACACACACAGACACACACACACACACACACACACACACACACGGGAGGATACATATCAACACCCCATTAATACAGAATAAAATGACCAAGAGATAAAATCATTAACAAAGCCAGGCAGCGGAAAAAGGGAAAAGACAGACTGTCTAGCATCTTTTGATTTATGGCTACCTTAGAAGAACAAAACACAGTCAATTTGGCCACACCCACAAGAAAAAGGAATTGGCTACAGAGATCAACAAATTAAAAGATCGAGAAAAACCGTTTTTAGTATAAATTGGAACTTTTAGTTAAGACTATATCCACTTGAATAATCCAGAAGGTAAAACCAGTTGTACAGCTTGTTGTGGATCAATAAAGCAATATCATGTATATTACGGCTCTACCCCAGGTATTGAGCATTCTACAAATAACCACGGTCTAATGAATTATTTTGACACAGTAGTGTGACAATTTGATGCAAACGGATGATATATATATATATATATATATATTTTATATACACACACACATTCGTTTCTTTATTCACATTTACGATTTAGGTCGCTCGTTTAGCAGCCGCCCACACCGACGCCGAGCAAATATAGGCTCTCACTAATAAATGTCATTATAATTATCATATTCTGTCGATGGATATAAAATTATCCATCATTTGATTTCATACTGTCGACATAAGAGAGCCAACAAAAGGTGAGAGAAGTAACTTGAATGTAACATTAATCACCCTTTTTAACAATTGTTTTGGTGTATTTTCAATGTTCAATCTTTCTTTGATTTTTGTATTTGTCGTATTCGAAACCATCAACCAAAACTGTTAGGTTTGGTTTTTGAAAATTCCCACACACCCTAAATAGTTTTGCAGTGGGGTTTCAATTTGCAATGTAATTTTATGCTCAATTGGTACCTTATTTTGTGCCCCGTTGTGTTTACGCTTGTTTTCTGATTGATCAGTGCCCAGCAAAATGCGAGAAGTAACTTATTCATTGATCGTCCCTTCTTCCAATTTTCTAATTGATCACTCCCAACACGGCATGCTGCCAAAAGACGGTTCTTATTGAGTGTCAATATTAATATTTGGTCTAAATTCTGTCAATTTTGAAGCTGTATAAAGATGTTAAAATTATTATTATTATTATTGCAATATATCGGATACTTCTTTCACTTTCACTTTCACTTTCAATATTTATTCACACACATACACATACATGCGCGCACACATACTGATTCGTAAACACATGCGCTGACACGTGCATGGACGTACCAATGAAGGTTTTATGTGAGTGAACATTACAAATGACAGTTCTGGTTAGTTATTCAGTAGAAACCGTCAAGTGACCAATGTCTTTTGCCAGCATGCCATGTTGTGGGTGATCAATTAGAACACTGGAAAACGGGTGATCGATGAATAAGTTATTTCTGTACTCTCTTGTTGAGTAGTGATCACTAAAAGAAGTCTGGATTTTCAAAAAGCAAGCCTGAATACTTGAAAGCATAAACGAAAATTGCAAAATGAACCCTCACTAAAAACCTATAAACAATAAACAAAAAGACATAATAAGGAGTAAATGTTTAAATCTTTTGATACATACATAGCCAGCCAACCAGCGAGCCAGACGGACCAGAAGAAACCTATATTGACAGTTTTGGTGACAGTTTTGGTTGACGCTTTCTAACTGGGAACCTGGAGCGGCCAATCCATAGACATTTGTTGTCTCCACACGTCCATTGCAGCCATTTCTAAAAAGAGAAAATTGCTGACCAGTTCCAGAAAACAAGCGTTCCGTATCAATCAATTGGAAATTAGGGCCCAATATAGACATGGTAGACATTACTCGACCCCCTTGAAGGAAAGTGACGCGTCGTTTATCTAAATCAATCAATCGTTACAACTATCGGACATGACTGACCCAGTCTGGGGCTTTATCCTTTTATATATACAGTATATATGTATGTATCTTATGTATATCATCTATCTATCTATCTATCTATCTATCTATGTATATATGTATGTATGTGAGTATGTATGTACCTATCTATATAATGTATGTATGTATGTATGTATGTATGTATATATGTGAGTATGTATGTACCTATCTAATGTATGTATGTATGTATGTATGTATGTATGTGAGTGTCCTGATCACTTTGTTGACTTGATCAGTTCCTTCCATGATGATATGGAAGTGTAGCAATATGACCCCTACAGTTAGATAGATAGAATAAGTTTAAATGCGTATATTCAAAATCATGCAAAATATGTTTGTTAGGCCAAGAAATAGAATGGGGGCTATATTGACAAATGGTAAACAGAATGAATTGTTTTATTTGGTTGAAATTGAAAAGTAAAAAATGTTATTAGAATGACGGTTTTGTTTTGTTAAAATGACAAACAAAAAAATTACAGGCTGAATCCTGATTATGGAATGCTTGAGTTGAACTTCATCACTAAAGTGAACCTGGGCCGGGCCCACTGTTGAGGAGTCCAAAAACCTCACGTGAAGATTAACGGTTTTCTTTTTTTCTGAGAGCATATAGGCGGCCATGTTGTCGGAGATATTGGTTCCAGTAATATGTTAACCTAAATAAAGTAATTTATGATAGTTATTAAACACTTTTAACACTAATGTCTATCAATAAATGGAAAAAATAAATACCGTTCTTTAACTTTTGATGACCCTGAATAATGCAGAAATATGCTTTTATGGTTATTTTGGACTTTTATTTTTCGCGATTCAGCTATAGGTTCTACACAATATACCAAGATAGTATTGTAATGAGTTTCCAAAAAATATTTATCTAGGTAGTTTGTTTTATCAATAACAATCA